>WOGO01006555.1:0-11691 GCA_015342085.1 Leptinotarsa defecta | reverse complement strand
TTTTTTGTTCCTGTTTTTGTTTTGGATATTGTTCCTGTGTTCCAGTTGTTTTCTGTTCGTGAGTTCCTGTTCATAATTCAATATTTCTGAAGTTCCAATTTCAACTGATATTAGCTCATTTTGATTGACAAAGTTTAACATGGCACGTCTGTCACTTCTAGCAAAAATTGAAATTGTTTTCATTGTTGGTATATATATATATATAAGGAACAATAAAATCGTTACAACTTGCCCTGCCCTTCTCCAGATTTCTTATGGTGAGCAGCTGTGGAAAATAAAACTCGGGATTTGTCAATTATCCATAATTTATTCTCTTTTTGAATATTATCATCATTTTATCACAAATGGTACAAGTGATTCAATTCACACTATCAGAATATTTGAATATTGGGAACTAGATATATATACATAGTAACTACGGAAAATAAAATATTTTTTAGTTTTTTAATTATCAATACTATTTTCGTAAATGAAGTCTTTATAACTACCAGACGTCGAGAAAATCTAAGAGAAATGACAATTTAAATTTTTTTAATGAATATATTACTGAAAAAAATGGTGATATAGATGACACAAAAGAAATAATTCATTTAAAAGTTTTGGTCCTCTACAAGCTTTTTATAAATATATCACAATATATATCATATAATATTCTACAACATCGATAAATACGTCTTCTTATTCTTGTATGAAACGGATGGAATACATTGTGCTGAAATATCAAACTCTGTCAAAAAAAAATCTTTGGATGTTAATATTTCACTAAAAGGAGACAGAACAAGTGGGTTGAGTTCGACAGATTCACTGAATTGTTCCTAAAGACACTCAAATGTCAATTGATGAGTTTTGGATGAAACCACCTTTGTGATCAAGCTTCAGTTTCTTTTTTGAATAATGTAGAGGCAATTATAATGAGAACAATTACAACTACATGAGCTGAATCTCCTAATACATAGATGAAGCTAGCTGTTGAAATTTCATGACATTCTACTCATCAGTGTTGGGTTGTTGTGCTAAAAAAATGAAACCACTTTTGTTATTTTGAAAACGTTGGATCATAAACAATTTCGTGTTTTAATTTTATACTGCTTCTTGATGAAAAAAAAACTGTTCAAGCGAAGCAATGGCTTGAAAAGTGTATGAGGACTTCGCTCTATCAGAATCAAAAATTAAAGATTAGTTTGCCGACTTCAAACGTGGTCGCAGAGACACCGATGAACGTAGAACGCAGTGAGGTCCAAATGAGGTAGTAACACCAAAACATAAAAAAAAACATAAAATAGTTTTGAATTTTTGCGCCGATATGTGACAATGGGTGAAACATGCACCCATTACTTCACTCCGGAAAATCTAAACGATCGTCATCTGAGTTGAGAGTAACTGGTGAACCTCGTCCAAAGCGTACGAAAGCACAAGGATCGGCTGGAAATCAATTGTATTTTCACAGAATACATGTTTGAATCACAACTGGGACTTCGAAGTTCTCTCGTGCTGTAATGCTCAAGCGCTATGCTGCTTGGATGGAAATTGGCCCTAAATTCAAATATCAAAAATATCAGGACAGCTGTGGCTCTGGCAGATGTGAGTATTTAATGTTTTTAGTGTTCGTCAACGATACGTATTCGAAACATACTTCATTATGAGATTTTCACTAGACACTTTTACAAAAACGTAACACATGTTTCGCCACACAATGGCTTCTTCGGGCATGTCTTCATTCAGTAAAGACACTTCACTTGCTGAAGTTACGTCCGAAGGAGCCATTGTATGGCGAACCACGTATTGCCTTTTCGTGAAACTCGTTAGTGAAAAGCTCACTATGAAGTGTTTTTGGATACGTTAGTTGAAGATTTTCATCAAGTATGTGCCAATTCCATCATACGTCGTCAACGATATATTATTATTTCATGCAGAAAAATGTGCTTGATGTTCATCAAGTGAAAAAATTTATACTGAGCTAGGCCACAGCAATAGCCGTTCTAGGCTGTTTTAAAGCCTACCACATGTGACATTGGGCTATACGAATAAAAAAGAGCATTTGCTCTTTTCGAAAAATTCGAAGTAAATGCTGCAAAGTGTCTGAATGAAATTGTGAGTGAATCATTTTTCTTTAAAGTAAAACGCAAATGCTGTTGAAATGAAAGTATTTGCTTCATACGTATGTATAAACTACCATAAAACCAATCACTTGCTTACAAGTACGAGCATTTACTTACTGGTAAATGATATCAATATTGACTGAAGGTACTGCTGACAATTCCATGTGGCTGGGTCTTCAATTTTCTGTTCACAGTTGTGTGGTTTTGAGTGCAAATGATTTGAATGAAGAATCAGAGTCAGAAGATTCAATCCAGAAATATCAAAGATAAACCAGGCTTCCCAAGGAGGCCCTCCGCAAAGACAAGCTTCGACATTGACCGTCAAATGTCTTTCGCCGCAGTTTTCACTGCAAAGCAACTAGATGAACTTGTACCCAACACCAGACAGCGCTGTTTTGACCCTCCAAGTTTCATCAGTGGCTGAAACACAACTGTCCTCCTGGAAATAACATACCTTAGCTTTGCGATGAACCGTTTATCTGTGATATTAGTAGATTGGGTCTTCAGACAGTTCGCTATCAGCAATGTTGATACCTCAAGGATACAAACAACGTTGTTTGGTGGTTGCTATTATACTGGACATACCAGGAAAGTTGAATAATCCATAAAGCCAGAAATGTAAAAAACTCATGAATCGTTTACTTTTTGGAATATTATCGAATGGTTTTGAAGTTGTGAGATGAAATTCTGATGATTGAGGATATTTATCAGTATAGACTTGATGTATGAGATCCACTGTTTTCGAAATCTTTAAAGAGCTGTAGGGATTTCGGAAATGGTTGGATATATGATTAGCATCTTTTGCAAAAATTGAACCATTTTGAGAATTTTCGGAAATTTCGAAAATTTTCGAGAGGTATCGAAAAAAAATTAATTATAAGTTGAAAACAGAAAACTTTCTCTAGGGCATTTTGAGAGCAGCAGAGGACTTCCTAATCCTTCACACATAAACTCGTCGTTTGTTATTATTCCGAAATATTAATTGAGAAAAAATGTCACAAATAATTTCGAAACTGTCTCGAATATCTTTGTTTGTCAAATGTATCATAACCTTCGATTACACCTTTTCTCCATTCAAGCGTTGCTGTATCTCTAACCGTTAACGATATTTGTTTGCACTGAAAGCCGCAGAGAGAGATGGAAAGAAATACATTTCTCATTCTTACGTCGAAGTCACCTAAATTATATTTTCTCAACTAGACCAATGCTTCACGAATTTTCATTTGAGTTTCTTCTGAAACAGACGAATAGATCATCCGAGAATAATACGTCGATCATATTAGACAATGGAAGTCCAAATTAGTGAAATTCAAGAGAAATGAAAATTCTACTAATATTGCTGATATTCCAAATCGGAAAGTAAAGTGTTCTCCTCATTAACAGCAGTTTATAACTCAATTTGAAATTATTTCGGAAACTTCCAATATAAAATTTTAACTATCAACCTTGAAATATTATCTACCTAGATATATACTTTTCAACGTGATATGATATGCTACACACTATCATTATTATTATGACAATTTTATAATAATTTTCTTATTCACAAACAGGAGTTAAAGCTTTTATATTATTCAGAGGTTTGTTAGAAAGGCATGCTAGACAAAACTTGATCAATACGATAGTAATTGGTACTGTTAATCTTGAGCAATAGAAACTTCCAGTAGTTTTGTGTTTTAAAGAAATTTGTTAATAGTTGAATAATGGTGGTGGATAAATATTTAATTATCAGCCGAAAATACTGTTCCTCATTATTTGAAGGAATTATTGATTTATGATATGAAATCGATGGAAATGGTTCAATATTTTTTCACTCTCAACACTTTTTATACTATATAAAAGAATTTGATCAGAGGAAAGGATGAAATAATAATAGTGAAAAATCTGTATTTTTTAGGTCTACATACCTATATCGAATGCAGGCTGTTTTAATAGAAGAGCATTCTTCAACTTTCTGCACACGGAGAATGGATCCCACAAAGCTCTATTTTGGAACCTGTGCTATTCATCATCTATACACATGAGTTCCAAATTCGTATCCGGTGCAGGTGCTGTAACCAAACGGTACGCAGATGATACCCAGATTCATATTTCATTTCCATAAAAAGATCTCCCTTCAGCAAACTTTCAACTGAAATCAGATATTGAATCCATCGTTGCCGTATCTTCCAAATTCTGTCTTTTCATCAACACGTCTGAATCCATTGCGATGTATTCGGGCCTCAGTATTGTGATGTCTGAAGATGCTATTGTATAGTGAAATACATGTCGCAGTTTTGTAAACTTTCAAGTGGAAATCTCGCATCAAAGTATGTTTTTTGAATACGTCACATACTATTCTATCTGCAATCTTCATATGACTTGTTCAGTATTTTTCTTTTTGTCTTTGCCGTTACAGCAACCATAGTATTGTCAGCATACATGAATCATCCACCCTTCCAGATATAGGCTGTCTACAATATAGAAACTGTTTTGACTGTTTTCCCTTTTAAGAGAAATTTTTCATCATTTTTGGAATTATTCATCACACATCACTCCACACGTATTTTCTCTGATAATATCGATCCACCACCTGGATTTTTCATACGTAAATCAAATAATATCGTTGTCCCATTACACGACGGTCCAGATAGATTATTCTTTATTGTTAACGGGTGTGCATTTATATTCGAACATATCAGATATATCGCAATGTCTCGAAAATCATAAGAGAACATCGAAAAACAGAGCTCTGTTAGACTAATTGACATGGTGTCGTCGGCAGAGTTTTTATGCTTCGAATTATCGTTAGAACAATGAGTATCATCGATTGCAATTGAGAAATATTGAAAATATTTGATTCAACTGAAGCTCATTTTCCAGTTATGATAATGATAATAATGGAATCATTAATCCCAAAAATCTTTACATGTTTATAGTACGGACAATGTAACATATATAATAATGTTTTGACATTTTCAATTGGGAAAAACGCACTTCTGGATTGATTCTCCAGTGATGAAAACTAAACCAATCAAGTCTATAATCACTTCACTTGAAAAAATTGTACAATAATTCAACAGTTTTTTTTGGCCACTCCCTTTTTCATAATTGAAATGGCAAATCATTTTTCAATACGTCTTTCGAACAAAAAATATATTAGAAAATGTATGTAATACAATTGAATCTCAAAACAACATTTGCATTGGAACGGTGGCGTGAAGGGTTAAGTTTATCTATTAAATCCCATCCCAACTGAGCTGTGATGGGAACCGCAAGGAGTAGATATGCCATGAGAGAAATAGGAACGAAATGGCTGTTCCATAAGAAAAGCAGGTCACATATGTCATTTTTGTCACAAGCTTTCTTCAAATCTGTCTTTCTTTCATCTGTCCAAAATATTACTCTTTATTTTCAAAAATTCCTAGATTCATTAGAGAGATCCTAGTTCCCACCTTATAAAAGTCCCTTACTGAAATCGATTATGGCGACATACCAAAAGGGCATTTGTGACTTTGGCGATGAATTCTGCATGTCTGTCTTTTTCATTTGATGTGCTACAGGTTACGATCCGAATATTATTGACGACCTGACGGCTCAGGGACCTTTTGGCATGCCGTAATGTATGCTTTTTTTGACAAAGGACTTTTATTCGAGGAAATCTTCAATGAATGCAGTAACAGAATCAACAAGTTAGATTCGGTTGTCGTCCTCTATCTATATGAATTTGGAGAAAAATCTAGTTTTTTCTTGGGGAGATGTAGGAACTTTTTGAAGAAATTTACTGATGTTGGTGACAAATCTAGTGACTTTATCACAAATATAATGACTTTAGGTGCAAATTTAGTAACTTTCCGATCAGATCTAGTGACTTTTCGGAAAATTTTGTGACAAAAATGATATGTTGAAGAAGTTTTTTCTTATGGAGATTTTCATGAGAGAATGGTCATTTTGATCATAGTTCTTTCATAGCATATCTACTTGAGACGTGAGACTTCGTTAGTTCATAGATCGTACAAGTTGTTCAAAAAGGTTCAGTCAATAAAATGTTGTTTCTTTTTCCGAATGTTTCAGGTGCACGATATTGATCAAGATGTTAACCAACACCCTACTTGATCATTCTAGATGAAGAAACAGTGAAGACGAATTCAAGAATGGATCGTCCTCAACGCGGGGTGCAGTTAATAGTTGGCGATAACATGAAAACCAAACTGATTTATTATGGCTTCACTCAAGGTTCTGTATCTGTAGAGTAGGGAGGGTAAGTGTAGACTCACCGCACTTAGGTGGCATGTGACCCATTGTGCATCCTTCTGAGGAGTTGTCCTCCTAGGCCATCGTCTATCCTGTCCTTTCCGGAAAGGTGGACAGGTCACTAGGAGATATCTCCTTTATATTGGCAGGTGTAGGCCAATACTCGCCGAACACACATTCTGTTTGGCAGCCTTGAGGTGTCTCACGGTGGCGTCCGCGAAGGTTTCGGAAAGTGCAGAGATATTACTGTCATTACGATTCTTCTTCAACCTTCTTGGGGTTCTCTCCATGGAGGTGCACAAGTGAGGGAGCTTTCCTGCAGAGGCAGCCGGTTCCTTACCTTTATTCAACGCAGAGCTCTTGGCGTCCACGGCAGAAAGTGCCCTTGCTGTTGGAGGTTATCTGTCATGTCCAGCCTCATTTGAAGCGGTAAATTGGGGTGGACATTTATGTTCATTCCCAGCCACGGCCTTAGATTGAGGTAAGCACTTCTGTCCAGCCTCGGGATTGGTTTTTGTTCTCGTTGTTTCTGTTTTTTCATTCATGTGTATACCCACGAGTAGAAAGGGAAGAGTTGGTCACCTCTGGTAGAGCCTCGCATTAGCAGAAGTAGTCTAATCACAATGAGGTTTCGCCTAGTTCCTCAAGGGGATCAATCGTGACAGCATATCATCCTGCGGCCATTTAGCTGTCGGCACTCAAGGTTATAAACATTGTCGAATTGTCACACAGAATCCCTCAAAACGGGGTATACTAGAAATAGATCAATTGATATTTCAATATCAATTCAGCATATTGATTTTCATCTGAAAAATATAAAACTTCAACATCACGTCATGAACGACACGAAAGACAACCTTCAGAAGACAAAACTTGTACGAGGTGAGGCTCAAGCTAGGCGTAAATTGGAAGTGTGTGGGATGATGCAGCACAGTGCGATCTTTCGTCATCCATGGAAACCAATAAACAGCGCGAGTTGGCGCCCGGGCATGAAGTGCCACGCACGGGACTCGCGTGACACAGTGATTGAGACACAGTTTTTCCTGTCAATTCTTCCGCGTGTCGCCAAAAGCTTTGTATGCTCAGTATAGAAATACGTTGTTGGGCCTTACATCCTTTTGAATCAGTACCATCCTATTTACTTCTGCAAATTGGTTTGGTTCATTCGAAAGTAATTACTGAAATCAGCATCACTCATCTGCTTTGATATCATAAATTGCCCACATTTTTCTCTTTCTGAGAGAATACTCGTTTTCGGTGATTTTACTTTATGATTAACGAGCAAACAATGAAGCAATCATCATCTTCAGCATCATTTGCGGATTCTGATTTCGAACTCAATCGAACATGACGGTACGATCGTCACTTTGAAACTGTCTTCAATTTGCAGATCATCCACCCTACACGTGTGAAGCTTGTCACCCACTTGTCCGGCACAGCACAACACGGCCCGTCCCGTCAAAATACGTACAGGATTGGAACAATGAAAGTGAATGGACAAGCGACCGCTACTTCGGCACGGCACAGCCAAGAGCGTCCGCCGCCGGAAAGGATTCCAGCTCTGCGATTCTGTCCGGCAAATAACGGTACATGCTGTGACGGACTGGCCAAGAGAGCGCGTCGCCGGCCAACATCAACTTGTCCAAACGTGCATGGGAAGTTTCAGTCTCTCTGTTTTGCTATTCCATTAGTTGACAGCACGGTGTTAAGCGGTACCTATGAAAATGGAAGAGGAGAAATTGAGCTGCATGTTATGGCAGGCTCTAGAAAATTTGCCTGGAGTCATCAGAAATAATGGAAACATTTCTCCTTGTCTTATTTAAGTCGTTGAGAAGATAATGAAACTCTCCCAGATTTGCCCTCTTTTGAATAATAGGATGGACCAACACCCTTCTTTGTGACTATTTTCTTCTATATTCAATAATGCGTCCACTGTAATGACGCCTTCTTCGTCATAACTGCTAGTAAATAGACATGTTTTTGTCAGCGCTCGATGTCAACTGACATTCCCTTGAAATTGAACAAACAGCACCTTCAGTAAGCTGGTTGTAGCTGGACAAGTGGGTGATGCTACTACCCGTCGCCATCAGGCGACGAACAGCGCCGTGCAGTCTTGTGCCGTACAAGTAGGCAACAGTCTCAACACGAACGTCTCGTGCAGCACGTGCAGGTCAGCTCACATGCGCTGAATTCGCGCCTAGTTTTAACGAGGTCTTACCTTCAACCAAAGTTCACAAAGCGGTTGTTTGGATCGAAAGAACGAACAACTCACGTTAACCAACTGGCTACCGTGCCTCACTCATAAATCTTACGATACTCATTCTTCTATATCTTATACAAAATAAAAAAGGTTTTCACTGGCTCAAGTTCCTTGATGGCTCTGCAGATACATAGTGAACCCATCATTAGGAAACTTGCGGGAAGATAAAAACTCTGAAGCACCAACTCGAAACCCAAATTGAGCACACGTACACTATCACACGTCTGAACTCTTGAGTCCCTCCAAAAGCGGCGCGGTGATTTTGCTTTCGTCCATTTGGATGGACACAGGCGATGCTCTGTCTTCCTCTGGTATAGAGGACCTCCTATGGAAATCAAAAGTGACGTCCAAGCTAGCCGCCAACCGCTCGGGCTTCAGTTTCTTCATAACAGGCTGTTCGAAGCTGCGAGAGATCTTCGGCTTCGCTACAGCTTCTACAGGCAGTTCCATTTCTGCTGGCGCTGCAGGCAACTCCATGGACTCCAGAGGAGTTTCGAAGCTGATTGTGGGATGATGGCTGCAAGACGGCCGGTCCTGAATCGGCAGAGTTTTCCTATCGATGCTGTGCTCGAAGCTGATGAAGTTCCTGTGGCGGTAGGGGTTACGTTCGGCGCAACACGAGGATCTTCTTTTGCGGTACTGGTGGTGGATGTATGGTCTGTCGATAGTTATTGACGGTCGGTGGCGAGAGTAGTAAGGTCTTTCGATAGTGATGAGAGATGGTCTGCGTTCTTTGTTTAAAATCGGGATGATGGAACCTGGAATATGAAAGAAGGAGTGAATTATAGTAAATTATAGTTCACTGTTGAAAACGCATATTGGGTATGTACGGAACATTAAACTAGTGTACAGTATATTCCATAGGTGGGTATTGAATGAAAAACATCAAGAACTGAAGTGTTTCATATAATCATTGTAGATGCATTCAGAAGTACTTCATAATGAATAATAGTTAGTCAAATATCAATCCAGGTTAGCAACAAAATACAGCGAAGGAACGCATGCAGCAGAACTTGGACAATTGAACAAGTGATCTGATGAAGAATGGCTCAACACAACCTCATTCGTAGCATTCATAGAGAATTCATTCATTCATAGAGAAGGTCGAGGTACAGAAATACCAAAATCGGGGTGGTGATGTTAGATCCTAGACTGACCTGAAGAATTGTTCAGTAGTGACCATACCAATCCTATGTAAAATAAACATCGACTTCTAGAAGTGTTACAAAATTAGCAGAATACTCCTGCTTGAATGAAAAATGGTTCGAATGGAATGTACGAAAGTGACATACCTAGAAATGATGTAGGAGTGGAAACCAGACATGATGTATTGCCATACACAATGATGGTATAATCCTTCACGAGTACAACAATCGCATTTTTGATTCTATGACCGAAGGTGTAACAAATAACTTCATAAACAAACAGAAAGGTGGAAAAATTCACTTGTAAGGGAAAACTACAACATATTAACCAAACAACAATTATTAATCCTACGTCTTCACATCTTGTGAAAAAGGAATTGTCTACTTCTAGAGGAAGAACAAATCTCGACACCAAGGATCACAGTTCTGAAATAGGTCATTTCGGGTCAATATTTAGCAAAATACCTGATGAAAAATCTAGATCATCATTAGCTTGGTCAATACACATCCGTCTTCCAGGTGGAACTACATGCGAGCCTGGAAAGTACTTCGGAATTACGGGATACGAAAAATGTGACAGAAATCTTCAACTCAACCCACTGTGGAATCTGTGAAATATACAAAATATGCATAAAAAAATCACGAAAATGGTATAGACAGTTCGTCATACTCAGGATGTCATTCATGGATAACCACAAATATGTCTAAAAAATATGATGAACACAGTAAGCTCATTAGTCTATCTTGATTTTCGACGCATTCGCAGAATTTTATAGGCCAGGAAGCTCCCAAAGCAGCTGAAAATTTTCTGAATATTTAATCTAAAATGCACAATCACTATTTCGGACTTTCATTGTCTAATATGATATAAATTGACTTGAAATACCTGAAGGAATCTGTAAAAAAATAAAAAAGAGATTAGCTCAAAAACAACAATTATATTAAGCAGAAAAACTGAAATTACAATGAAATAAAATGCAAGCAACAACCATAGAATCGAAAAGAAAATTAAACTATCAACACGAGTTGAAAATTAAAAAAGCCCACAAGAAGCCCCGGGTCTGGTTAAGATACGTAGACGACACCTTCATAATATGGAACCACCTTCCTGAAGCACATCAGCACATTAACAACGTGAGTCCTTCCATCACTTTCACAATGGAGAAGGAAGTCCACAATGAATTACCATTCTTAGACGTATTGGTGAAGAGGACCGACACGAAATGGGAAACATCTGTGTATCGAAAACCCACTCATACAGGACATTATCTGAACCAGGAATCCAACCACCATCAATCGATTGAGGGAGAAATCGTTAAGACTCTACTAGACCGTGCTTTCGGGCTCTGTAATACGAAGGAAGTTCTCGCAAATGATCTAGGTATCATCAAAAATGATTTTCGTCGAAATAGTTATTCCAAAGGGATGGTGGGACCGGCTTTAGCAAGAAGATAGCAAGAGCTCTACAAGGAAGAGAAGCCGTCTCAACCAGTACTTGTACTTTCCTACATCAGAGGATTGTCGGAAAGGATAAGAAGTATTGGGTCCAAGTATAACATCAGAGCCTGCTTCAAATCTGGAAATATTATCCGTAGAATCCTCACAAAAACCAGACCACCAAACGCGGACTGCGATTCTAAGAACTGAATTCACCGGATACTCTGCTAGTGCGGAGAATCATACATCGCATTGCTGAGCATAAGAAACACACACAGCGAGGAGAAACCAGCAAATCAGGAATAGCAGAGCACGTTTGGACTCATCAGCATAACGTCAAGTGGGCTCAAGCCGAAATCATCCACATATATGTTATCCAATAGCAGGGGAGCCCACGATGCAAAATGGGGATTCACTCGAGCGTCATTGAGACATGTAAATATGTAAAAAATACTGTTGCATGGACATACTCGAGCGCGTCAGATATTGATAGCATCAATGTCCTACGTATTTTTAA
>WOGO01006554.1:0-11691 GCA_015342085.1 Leptinotarsa defecta | reverse complement strand
CAATTAAAACTTAGTAGAAATCATTACTTGAATCACGT
The DNA here is from genome assembly GCA_015342085.1 of Leptinotarsa defecta. Taxonomy (NCBI): domain Eukaryota; kingdom Metazoa; phylum Arthropoda; class Insecta; order Coleoptera; family Chrysomelidae; genus Leptinotarsa; species Leptinotarsa defecta. The sequence goes on along the minus strand of WOGO01006554.1, from coordinate 11,653 downwards.
TCCTGGAATTCTGTAGTTTGAGCGATAATCCCATTTCGAAACCCATCAAATAAGGAATTCAAATCAGTAGATTGGTCAACTGTTTTATTCTGAGAGTTGAATGATTTGGTTTCCTTCAGGTCTTGCGTTTGCAGAATATGACTCCCAAATACTTCCATATTCACTTTGATGATTTTGGGAACCCTGATAGCTGATTCCAATTATTCAATAACTTTCTGCCTGATTTCATTAAAGAATAACATATAATCGGTGGAAACAATGGAACTCTGCACCCTGTATGTAGCAATCCGACGCTTGAAGGCACTCTTTATAATTTGAATACCATCACTCAATTGTACACATGCATTATTCTTATGTTACAGACTTCTATTGTGAGAATTCACTTGGGTCAATAGAATCGTCACATTACAACAATTACATGTGTACATAAGTGTTGCAGTGTCATCTAATCTCACTCGTTTCACTGATGGACTTCCTTGGCAACTCTAGAGCTGAAGGTTATCACTACGACGACGAAGGTTATCCCCACGAGTAAAAGATTTACCACAGTCACAAGAATACATTTTCTATGATATGTTCACGCTAACTCACTCGATGTTAACCGACATAACCAACACTCGCCCGCTTCTTAAATACCACAGTCCTCGCCGTCTGCGCGTCACCATCGAGATCAACGTCGCAAATGAAGCTGCAAAGTGGACCAAGCGACCATCATTGAGAGCTACTAAGACCGAAGTTCTTTATTCTAAAAGACCAATGTAGCCGATGGAGAAGCCTGATGACAAACAATGTGCTCAACATACTGTGGGCATTCATGATACACAAAAACCTCTTCATAACATCAGTATTTCAGTAAATCAGGTAAGGATTATCGCTATTCCAAACTCAGAAGGACTCAAAGAGACTAAAAATACTCTTGTGTGAATTGTTCAAAGTGGGTTTTAGCATGAAGAAATAAAAACCTTGAAGAATTCACCTACTGGTGTCCCCTTCCTAAAAATCACTGGTTTATGCGGAGAAGTTTGTTGATCAGATAAAGTTAATGCGTGATTTAAACTTTTTGAACACAAATGTGGTTAACCACAATTGAGAAATGTTAAAAGTATTCAATGAATGTTTGATTCAAAACGTATGCCTCAGCTCTTTAGGAGATATTCAATTTACTGAAGGTATACAGTACGGACGTAAAAGTCGCCCCACTCTTAAATTGAAATGTGAAAATCGGAAAGTGAAAGTGTATCCTGTTAGATCTAGATAGAGACCTTTTCTGAAGTTAGGAATTAGTTTTCTTCACCTCCTGAAGACGCCAACTTGGTTGGTGAAACGCGCGCCGATAAAAGTATTGTAGTTCTGATGTATGGGCAATGTGCTTGAGATGGATTTACCGTACCAATCTTACTCTTATTCACAGCATATTCATAGCAGCGGCTTTGTTCTTCTCCGATAGTTTTGATGACCATATCTGTCGAATATTGTACCGATACTTTCCACGAAGAGATGTCTTTATTGCTGTTTTTCCACTTCGGCATAAGTATACGTCTTCTCGGCATTCAGATGGTGCAGAATGCTTCCATCTACGAGTTGTACATCCTCTCCGTATTTCCTGCATGATCCTCGTTTGGGACGGATCATAGCCCATTTGTCTATTCTGAATTTCATATCGATAGCACGCGTGTACTCTTCCATCAATCTTAGGGACTGATGGAGATCGTTTTCTCCAGAGGCATAAAGTTCAAGATTTTTCATATAAAACAAATGGGTGATATTATACCTTCCGTTTCCGTGGGTGCCAGTATTATAACCTCTAGTATTTCCAAGTGCAATGGGAATCGCCCCGAAATACACCTCTTCTGAAAGTGACGCACCCTGTTTGCACTTCTGCCATATGTTGTATTGAAGGGAGTTCACCAGAGTGGCATCAGTTGCTTGAGGATCTCACTATTTTGCCAAGTACCGCCAGGCATCTGCGCAAATGAAAGATGAGCTCTCACGATGTTGTATCAAATGCCTTGGTTGTCGATCTAGGTCATAGAGAGGTTAACTTCATACTGTATCGAGTCCTACGTTACACATCTATCGATGAGCAGATTCTCTCCACACCCAGCGACTCCTTTCTTCGACCCTCTCTGCTCATAAATTCATTCGATTACTCGATCAATGGCATGAGAGTAGTCGTATACATACGATGCTCGTTACAAGAAATAAATAACACGAATTTGAGCATATTATCGGTCTGTAATCCATAGGAATCGAAAAATCAACGCTTTTGGGGAAGAGATCGACCGCCCCTCGATCAACCAAACCGTAATGGGCTTGTTTCATGATTTTTGGTTTATAGTTCACTTGATTTGATTTGGCTTGATTTCAAATTCAAGAACACTGCACTTTGTTTCAGCTCTCTAAGTACCGTAGTTTTTCCGTAATTGATTATTAAAAATAGAATGTGGTAGGGCGGTGACAGAGTACAGAGTACACAGAGTCGAAAGATCACAAAATTCTATGCATTATTTAATAATATACAGTTATGAAAATCAAAAAATATATAGCCAACTGGATTAAAGAATCATTTCAAATATTCAATTCATTCTACAATCCTCAATCTGTATAACTACAATTTATTATAAACAAAAAAGATTCCTATATACATACCTGTTTCTAATATTGCTACTAAATATCTGTTGAATCTTCCAAAACTTGAGAGAAAGGTTGAATGTGGTCAAGTATAGAGTACTCGAACTGATCCAACAAAAGCTTCTGAGGTAAACTGAAGTAAAATGTATCATTCTTTCAGCATCAGTATTAACACCAGATAATACTTTCTGTGGAGAATACTTGAAGTGGAAATAAAAAACTGTGTTATCAAATCAAATATTTTCGTTACCCTTTCATTTATAGTCACTTTTTGAATGATTTCTATAAAGTCTTGGAAGAGTAGAAGGATTGTAGTCTTTTCTTTTCAATACTTTCACCCATATTTAAATATAACTCTAATACACTTTTAAAACACACATAAACTAAACTCGATGAAAAAACGAATTGTTCTTACGTGAGCTGTCAGCTAAGAAAAAGTTGAAACTCAATGCTGCAAAAACAAGCAGAAAGGATTCGATATGACATACATTTTCAATACCGAATAAACCAATAAATTGTCATATGTGTACTCCATTTTCCTGAGAAAATGAACGATCAATTGAAATTTCCTGTAATTATTCATTCACTTTTGTTAGGAATGAAGCTAGCAAACAAATAAATATACAATAATAAGATCGCTCGAATCAACGAGTTAAGCATAAAAATGGACAATAATATATGCCTTGATAACTGATATAGTACAAGTTATATATAAATATGATTCTAAATAGAATTTAACGAGCTGGATTTTCGAATGGATTTCGAATGTTCATGAACTCTGATAAAATAAATCAATTATGCATTCATGCCACCCACCAAAAATAAGAAATTCAACGTTACTAGTGTATTAGCCATATTGTCATCCAGTCAGCCAGCGCCTTCTGTAGTGTATGCGAATATGTGCTTTTTATAATGTCAATAGTTTCTATACATAATTTCGTATTTTTGTCAAAATAATTTCAAAATGAATTTTGAGCCTAGTTTTGTTAAAGCTGATTCCGACAACTTACCAAGAGTTGCTTTTGAAGTGATCGATGAATTTTACTTGAAAAATTTGCAATACTTTGGTACCGAAATGAAGAATGACAAATTGAAACGGTAGGTGGTATATTTAGTAGGTCCTTTTATTTATATGACATTCATTTCAGACTTTGTATTTTATCGAAAGATGGAAAGTTTTTATTTAATTTTTATTTTAGCTCGACCAAGGTAGTAACGCTAAAATTCAATCCAAAAATAACCAGAAAAAATATTTTTCGGAATGTAAACTAATGACACGGAATATGCAGCAAAATAGGCACCCGCCGAGTCCTACCTTTCACAAAAATAACGTTCTTCAATTAGATAATTTTGACAGTTGTTTTCACACCGAGTTGATAACAATAACAATAAAAATGGCGTCTGTCAAATTTGATTGATTGGATATTAAAAATCAACACACTTGGCAACTCCGCTCTAGATACAATCAATTTTCACTGAGGATACACTACAAAAACACACTTTTGTCGAAGAAGTGAAACAATCAATTTTATTGGTCAACAGACACGCGGCCAATTTAAATTCTCGCTTCTCGCTTTTCGAATTGTTCTTTTTTCTGCAAATATAAAGAGATCTTGGGACCGATTACGCTTGATAAGTATGATATACCCTTAACTCGATCAGTCTATAAGCAAACCAGTATCATTTTCCATAGCATGAAACAAGCCCATTGGCTGCTCTCCATCCAGTAATAAGTTGATAAACTCTGGCCAGACGGCGGTGGGTGCATGATAGTTTTTATCCACTGATATAATTGTTCAGCCCATCTGGGCCTGAATCAGCAAAGGGCTCTTCTTCGAACGTCATCCATCATCCTTCATCGGGTTGCACAGTTCATTGAGCTCAGACTGCCGAAGCTTTCTGCTGAAAGCTTCGCTGCCATAGAGTTGGAGTGTCAAAGTGAGTGGCTGCGGGTATCCATGAATGTCCTTCCAAAAGGATTCCACCTGAATTTAAGCGGTCAGCGGATAATCCATAACATGCGGATGGATGTCTGAAAATATTGAAATGTACGCATGTCGATTTTTATCACACCATAATTCCTTCATGAACAGAATGAAAAAAATAGAATATGAGTATGATTATTTTTAATTATATCAGTGTCGTATATTCTTTCGCATACACATGCTTTTATTTAGGTTGTTTATGCTATATTTGTATTTATGAAAGTCGGTTATTAACATGTTCTATTCCACCATATGTATATTTCTTCATATTTCATCATTAAAAATATTTTCACATGAGTGGAAGGAGTTATTCTTTGTCATAATTTTATTTTTACCTTATCATAAACTATATATTCACAATTTGTATTTTGGAAGTGTTATTCTTTATCAAGCAATTTCCATAAGTATTTTGGAATTTTGTTACTCAACAATCAATCATATCCAGACATTATAATACTTATTATGCTCCATTGATACTTATTAATGTTTTTCCATCATGAGCATACCATTTCAAAAGTAGAGCACTAATTTTGTATTCAATAACCCGCTTCTTCTTGTGCAAAAATCAAAAGTGGAAACTATCGAGGAGAGATACATACGTAAAAAAATATTTCGAAATATTATTCTCCCTCAACTACATATACAACAGGTTCTGGTAAACGACGGTCTGAAAACCAGTACTTTCCCGGCTAATGCCACGCTGGATATTTAATTATATCCGACAGATATTCATACAAGATATATCACAGAGGTAAGCTTCGCAGATGTTCTCGTTCATTCAGCAGCAGAACCATGCTGAAAATTTTCAAGTAGATCACCTGCAGATCGCGATTTCGAGGTATCACCTCTCGTCAGTACAGGGAAGATCCTACACAGACAGCAAAGGCCATGGAATGTTTCCACCCTCTGCTTGGGGCTTTATTCACGAGATGGAGTTGTACTAGTTAACAATCTTTCTCTCAAACGAAGATTTCATATATGTAGCGGAGCCGTGTAGACAATAATCGATTTCCAGGCACTTTGCTGTCTGGGTAGGATTTTTTTCTGTACTGACGAGAGGTAATACCTCGAATACGCCGTCTGCAATGTTCGGCAGGTTATGATTACAATGGGATTGCATTAATAATTTTGAACATATTAACCGAAGATTAGGTAACTGTTGCCTCAGTTTTTCGAGGTAACTTGCTATATGAAGAATAATCTGATATTACTATTTCTTTTCTCAGTTGAAATTTGATAAAATGAAACATGCGGGTTTTTATTATTAGATCTATTATTTGTACAGAAAGCAACAATATTTTGCAGTTGGTGATAATGAACATCACCGTGGGGTACCATTAGGTTACACCTTTTGATTATCTTTATTTTTATTCACATAAACTCAAGTCCTAAACTGATTCTGAATATTTTGATAACATTCCTATCATGTTAACATAATTAATGAATTATTAATAGTAATGAAACAGTTTTGAGAACAAAGTTTTATTTAAATGCTCTAGACTAGAAAGAAGACAATATATTTTGATATCCAACTGGCATTACGTTTCATCTCAGCTCAACGTCGCAGATGAAGTTACAAAGTGGACCAAGCCTCCATCATTGAAAGCAACAAACATATGGTTTGTATAATCGGAGTTTCTCTATTGTAAATAACAAATGTGGCCGATGGAGGAGCCTGATGAAGAACATTGTTCTCAATATACTGTGACCATTCATGAAACACAAAAACCCCTTTATAACAGGAATTTCAGTCGTTATAATAAATTATTATGTTTGTTATTATGTTTATGTAAGTTTCGTCCATAAATTCATCAAATTTATGCGAATAACATATCAGGTAACGATTACCTTCATTATACACTCGGAAGAACTCAAAGAAACTGAAAATACTCTTGTGCGAATTGTTTAAAATGGGGTTTATCATGAAGAAATAAAAACGTTGAAGAATTCATCTACTGGTTACCCCTTGATGAAAAACACTGGTTTACGCAAAGGAGTTTGTTGACTCAGAAAGTTAATGCGTGATTTGAACTTTTTGAACACAAATGTGGTTAACCACAATTACGAAATATCAACAGTATTCAATGAATGGTTGATTCAAAACGTATGCCTCAGCTCTTTCAGAGGTATTCATACCGGCAAAAACATGCATCATATCCGATCCAATTTACTGGAGGTACACAGTACGGACGTAAAAGTCGCCGCTCCCTTATATTTTGAAGGGTTGAGATGATTACTCTTGTAGAGGATCTATTGGACGGAAGGTCTATCAATCCGGTAAAGAAAAAGGAAATTTCAGACTTGTTTGTCACAGAATTACTTCAAATCTAATGAAATTTTTTAATCATCCTGCAAAGGTCCCATAATGAAAAACCCACTTAGTCCCATTCTGGCAGAGATTTTCATGGACGATTCAGAGAAAAATGCATAGTAACCAACTGGTAAGAAGTTTCGTGTATTGGTAAAGATATGTGGATGATATCTTGGTATGTTTCACAGGAACGAACAGACAGTTGACTAGGTTTTTGTTTCATCAGTTGTCTCCATCCTTCTATCACATTCACCATGGAGATGAAAAATACGACTCTATATATTTTCTGGACTTGACAATAACAAAAGTTAACAACAAACATCATTTTTCAATTTATCATTAACCAGCACATACAGATATTATTATTCATAATTCGTCCACCCACACATATCAGCACATAGTAGCAGCATTCAACACTATGATCCACATACTGATAAATGTTTCCTTGTCAGAGACGAATTTCAATAAAGAACTGAACATAATGAAACAAATAGCCGTTAACAATGATTACGTTAGTAGTCTAATAGATTCTTCATTATAAAAAAAGTTCTACAGAAAAGCTTTGAAGAAAGTTTAATCAATTCGAAAAGAAGAGGATAAAAGTTATAGAACCTTAACCTACTTAGGCTAACCCACTACAAATATTTCAGATTTTCTGCACAACAAAAGTGTAAATATTGCTTTCAAAACCAACAACAACTTAGGAATGCATATTAGGAATAACAAAGATAAAAGTTCACTTACAGAAAAATCGGGAGTGTATAAATTATCATATGGGTCATGTCCGATGATTTATACAGATAAAACTCGAAGAATGTCCAGAGCCCGCATAAAAGAATACAAAGATAGTTTCCAGAGTGGAAAAATAAATTCCACATATGCCACTCACTTATTCACTGAGAGATATGAGTTCAACCATGAATTCAAGCCCTAACCTGTTGGAGAGTATGGAAATAAACAAATTCAAAAACTCTTAATATCTTATGAACGATCAAACTGAACTGAATAATTCACCATCATTGAATCTGATTATTTCCAGGTGAGGATAACAAGATAATATTACTGGAGTTTTTTCTCCAACATCGAACTGTTATTTTAACATCACGACACGTGTTTCAATCACCAAGTGATCATCTTCATGAGGAAGATACAAAAACACATGACATCAAACGGACAAAACTTTTGGAGCAACCTTTATTTTGATCGAGGCTTTCGCGTTCACAAAACTTATCTTTTATTTATTTTGCTTATAACTTTTATAATAAATGATATTTACATGTAACATGTAACAATATGTTTCAGGAAATATTCATTTAATAAGCTGATTTCGTCCTATCCAAACAACCGTTAAGGTAAATATAATTGAGAAAATAATATATATTAATTATATATTTCTCGATGTGAAAATGATGACGTGACTCATTTATTCAAAGAAATATCGATGCCAAAAACTATTAACTCTTCTTAAACAGTTGAAGTTTTTTGGCGAATCCATACTTTTATGTTTCGAGGATTCCTTTGTGGTAAAGATTTGATAATAAACTAGATATTTAATAGTTTCATGCACATCATTTTATAAGATTTATAATGTATCAGGTGTAATCCAGAGTATTTGCTTCCATTAGTTTCTATCACTTTCAATTAGAAAATGAGTGGACAACTCTTTGGATCGACCCCGTATAAAAATATTTCCAGCTGTCGCACTCCTACGAACGACAACCCTCTGAAATCGAAACTTGTGCAAGCTAAGGACTAACGAGGTCTTACCTTTTAACGTGTGATTCCTAACACGGGTTAGACGATATCAAGTGAAAATCGATCGTTCAGCCTGGGGCTTGAACCACCAACCAACACGGTCGATTTGAGTGAGTGAACAAAGCACCCACGTCAAACCGACCGACTACCGACCGAATGTTAAAATATTTTTTATTAATAGTTTCATTTGTCTTTTACATAAAATTTTGCTTCGATTTGACAATATCTGTCAAATTTTATCTTTACTTACAAAAAAATCGATTACTTCTCGAAATATTGTAAAAAGTGCAGAATTTCAGCACATTGATATTGAAGAAATACTTTGAGAGTTATGATATCAACTCAAAAAAAAAAAAACTAATTGTATACCCATTTCCCACTTTGCTGATGACAATGTGAACTGAAGTTCAGAACACTTGGAAGCTGCGTTTGGAAAAACGATTGTTGATGACAGAAATAACCCCACTATTGGGATGAAAAAAAGAATTTAACAGATGATGCTAATCACGTGACTACCGTTTTCCAGTTTATGTACATCTCGACCAATAAAGAAATTGATCCCAGGATCAAATTTTTAATTCGGCAATTGATAGAAAAAGAAAAAATCCCACACAGTGCGGAATATATGTGAATTTCTCAATATTTATCGATGAGTAAGAAACCGCAAAAAATGATTTGCGAAGTTATTCTTGGAGTCGGAAACCGGCTCACGCAGTTAAAACAATCGAATGAATCAGTCAACACACGCTTTAAATTCCCCCAATTCTGCTCATCATTCGAAGAACTCTAAAACCCTGGATCGTTCGTTGATTGGACATTTTTCCAGGACAGATTAAATTTGACGATATCTCGTTGAGACGGGATTAAATCATTCAAGTAAAATGCGCGCTCCTGCCTGCCATAAAAGATATCAAGTGCACGCGAAACATTTCAGTTAAATAACAAACAAGGTTCCGACACCACCTCGGCTTCGACATTCAAACTGAAAGCAAGTCAAATATCAGTTTTTCACAGTACCGGACAAAAATGCTCGCTCGGTAAAAACACTTAAAATGGAAGGCCGTTTCACAAAAAGTGAAAACGGTGGAGGTGTTGAGAACATCGGCTTTCAGTTGCAAGAAAGTGGGGACCTGAACGGACAACGTGTTACAAACGGTAATCCGGTATTGAATACGAGTTTGAATAATCAAGGCCCAAGAAGAAAGAAATCTTTTGTGCAATTGACTAGAGAGGCTTTGCCAAGACTCGAGAACTACAGGAATTCCAGGAAGGCTGTGAAAAGACCAAGTTTGGGGGAGCTATATGAGGGTACCGAATTTGATAAGGTAAGTCGGCATTTTGTTGTTTGCGAAATGGTAGGTTTATTGAAATTTGTTTTGAATAGAAAAAAAATATTTTCACATTATACAAGATTTTGAAAGAAATGAATATATTTGTTTTCAAGAACACACTGAATCATGGGAATTTTTGAACAAAAATAAAAGACTTCAAACTAACATTTGTCTATGTAAAAAAATATGAGTTCAAAAATTGTTCACAACAACCTGAGAAATTATTTTTCTCATACCATTTCCAGCAAGATAAATGTGAGTGGGCCACAGTTGGTTAACGGAAAAACAGATTTTAACGATTTTTTTTTCGAAACATTATCGAGATTTATAAACATTCCCAAAAAGTGACGTAGTGTAACCTCGTTCTTTCACAATGAAATTATTAATACAAAAAAGGAATCACTAGCCGTTGAACCCTAATCATCCAGTAATTGGAGTCATTACTCAGCAATTCAAAAACCACATCAGATATCATTCATGCTGTGTCTGATTCTCACAAAATACAGTCATTTTGAATGTAAGTAATGACTGGTCTAGGTTATTTCACAAAACTGATGAAAAAGCAGAATTTTCATTCGGCTTCGAACATTTTATGTAATGGATGCAAAGATCTTTTATTTCATAACTTTCCAAAATTGTTCGAATTCAAACGATTTTCTTTCAATATGTGGCATTGTGTACTGCTTTCTTTTATATATGTTAGACGTTAGACCTCATAACGTAACGTATTTCATGCATCTAATCTGAAAACAATCATAAAATACTAAGTATTTCTGAGATTGATCCCCTAAGCATATCAACAATTCAAGCTAAAGTATTATTTTATTTTGTGGACTAACAAGATTTGAGCTCTTTTTACTCACTATATCAAATGATAATCCTTTCATGTGAATTATACCATATATAAGTTACAAGTGCTGCTTAATGAGACCGTTTTATTGTAATATTGATGATTTTTCCTTGAAAATTCATACACAATGACAATAACTTGAATATTATAAACGTCACAGCAAGATACGCTATAACATACATATTCAATACCCAAATATTTTCGAAAATAATATTTGTTTCATAATGGCTTCATTGCTGAGTTATTCAAAAAATGATTTTCTGGTCCGATATTTTATTAAACAACTTTGGTTATATAATTTGTCGATATAGGTGTTTTTTTGAAAAACTTTGTGAAATTTATACTCATCATTATTTGACTTGTAAATACAAAATAAAAAGTTTGAAGGATTGCCAAAACTTTTGTAGGACATGTACATCTGATCATTCATTATGGGATCCGCGATGTATGTTTAGGATGACTTTAAGAAAATTCTGTTGATCATTCGCTGTCAATCTCATTCTATCTGAAATTGATAAGTCCGAATTTTCTTGAGAAAGATATTTTTAAACAAAACATATGCAGGCCGTTTCTTTATATTCTAAAGCGTAACAGATACGAGGACGTATCTGTATCTGTTTCAGCCTATTGGGCATTGGGCATTATCAAGACGAGTTACTGCTTCGCTTCGAGAGGTGTAACTGATGTTACCATATAAAAACACCACAAGAAGAACCTAACATCAGTTACACCTCTCGAAGCGAAGCAGTAACTCGTCTTGATAATGCCATCTGAGATGATGGCGAAACGT
>WOGO01006553.1:0-11691 GCA_015342085.1 Leptinotarsa defecta | reverse complement strand
CGGCTGGTAATTACCCGCTGTCGCTAGCGGGCGGCGAGATTTCTCAGATGTCGAAAAATGAGCGAGTGACACGTCTTATAGTATTCTGTAGTCTTTGGTACTACAGAGAAATATTCAGATTTAATACCATTTTTATCACTTTTTTTTGTGGAAACTGTATTGTTCCAATTTAGCACCATTTTCTTCGGAATGTTTTGTTTTACCTACTTTAGGATAGGTACCTAGGTATGTAAATAAATTTTGACTGACTTTCGCTTATCTAATGGACTTAAAATTTAGTGACACGATTTATAAATACTAAAAAATAACCTATACCTAAAATATTTTAGCATGAGAAGGGCTAAATTTCATTTTATAGTTTATATTTTTAAGAATCAATATGGGAAATCAAGAAGTGAAAGAATTGTGTTGGCTGCCTTGCATAGTATTAGTACGGGTAGTCAAGCCCCAAGTATTTCTCAGCAAAACAGGAGTCCAGCAATACGGGATCTACGTTTTAATGAGAAAGTTGAAAATGAAAATAATCAAAACCGATTAAACCAGAATTTAAATCCCAGTGAAGATTATGACGATAGTGTTAAGGACCCCACATTTTCCTCCAGTCTTCCTTCATTTTGCTCTACAGGACGCTCTTCAACTTACTCTGACGCTCTTCAACTTACTCTACAGGACGATCTTCATCTTCATCTTATGATGAAGAAATAATTGTGCAACACATAATCAAAGAAGAGGGGGAACAGGAAAAAAGAATGTCAAAAAGAGGCAGCGCAATGAGAGTAAATGGAGAAAAATATAAAAAAGAAATTAAGGAATGCTGGCAAAGGGTATATTTCTTCTGCTTAGTCTAAAAAATTTGTGGCCCCTAGAAGTGTCACAGAACCATGTGGAGATAAATGTATTTATAAATGTAAAAACAAAGTAACTTATGATCAACGATTAAATTTATTTAATGAGTATTACAGCCTAAGTAATGTTGTCGAAACACATGGAACTCATTAATCTCAAGTATCGATACGTTAGAAATGAAAATCATACAAGATTAAATTCTGCATTCTATTTTTCCATAAATGGTAAGAAAATAAGGGTATGCAAAAATTTGTTTAAAGCTACTCCTGATATTAACGATAGAATCATCCTTACAGTGAGGAACAAAACAAATAATTTAGGTGTTGTTTCTGAAGACGGGCGTGGTAAGCATGAAAATCATAAAAAAGTAAGTGAAGATATAAAAAAAGACAAAGATATTGATAAAATTCCTAGAATTGAGAATCATTATCTCAGACAGCAAACAAGTAGAGAGTTCATCGACGGTAGTAAAACAATTGCAGAGTTATGTAGAGATTATCGATCTGAATGCGAAGCTGAAGGAAAACCTTTCACAAATTACAAAATGTACGCAAACAAATTTAATACGGAGTACCACATATCTTTTTTTAGCCCAAAAAAAGATCAATGCTCTCTATGCTACCAATATGATACAGCAGAGGACTTACTGAAAAACGAGTATGATGAGCACTTGAAAGAAAAAGTGAAAAGAAAAAGAAACGGATAAGGCTCGAGTGGGAAAAACATTGTAGTGGCATGTTTTGGCATGCAAGCTTTTTTTCAGTACCAAAAGGGGACATTTCAATTTTCTACTACAAATCCAAATTAAACACCATGAACCTGGTGTTTAATTTGAAATGATTCAACATATTGCTTTGTTTGGCATGAAGGGGAAGGTGGTAAAGGCGCTACAGAAGTTGGCTCCTGCATCCTTCAGTATTTGGAAACAATAGCAAATAAAATAGATAATGAAGATCTGGAGGTTGTTTTTCAAAGTGATAACTGTGGAGGACAGCAAAAAACAGGTACCTTCTCTAAATATATTTTTACATAAAACAAATATTGTTAATAATATTATTATTTAGATACCTGATAGCTCTACTAATCTATGCTGTTCAGAAGCTGAAAATCAAAAGAACTCTTCACAAATATCTCATTGTTAGTCATACACAAAACGAAGGAGATTCTACACATTCTCTAATCTAGAAGAAGGTTTGTATAGATTTATTATTTACATCTCACGTAATCGCATTTGTTTAAATGTATTCATTTGTCTAATACTCATTTTTTGTTTTTTTTTAGGTCAAAAGATGTTTAAAATCTGGGCCCGTATTTGTCCCTGATCAATTTTGTACATTAATAAGGACCGCAAAAAAAAAGGAAATCCATATTTGGTGAAGAAATTGGCCCATAATGATTTCATTCATATTAAGCAACTAACAGCTGCAATGGGCACTAATTTTAATATTAATCAAGATGGGGAATCAGTTCTTTTGAGCAACATTAAGGTTGTAAAAGTGGAGAAAATTGTACCATTTTCATTTTTTTACAAACATTCCTAAACCGAGAGCGACAATAAATGGAAGATATCAGACGTCAAAAAAAAAATTACTAGAACTTCGGGCTCCGCAAATATTAACGTATTTTCTGACACTTTACCTAGACTAGAAAAAGCCTATAAATCAAAATTGCCGCTGAATGACAACAAAAAAAGGACTTAAATTTCTGTTGTATAAAAATTTCATACCAAATTATTACCATAGCTTTTACAATTCATTAATTTTTTTAGGTCGTCTTATTGAAAACTACTTTATTTTTTTGCTTGTGTCTTTCTACGCATAATAATGGTCGCGTTTTACTTATAACAAGAGTTTGTTGAGCCTGTCTAATATTTTCATTGGGTAGAAGTTGGAATTTAGTTGTGCTCCATTCATTTTTTATCATTTTATTACCTAATGTATCCCTAAAGTTCAATAAAGTTGGTGAAAATTAAAGAATGTAGTATTATTAAATACTTCAAACCAATCTAACGTTCTATATACATTATGAGATTTCCGGTGAAAACTGTATTATCTCCATAAAATGTTGATAATTTTAGACATATTTAAAAATATATATATTTTTGTTCATATTCTCCAAAGGATACCAAAATCATTAATAAAAACCACGCTCAAATATTATTTGACCGATAATAACCAAAACATAACATATTGTATCAACGCAAGTTTTATTTTGCTTCTCCTGAAAAGTTTTCATATTTTGAGATATCAACAGTTTTGAAGGGGATGTGCGATATCAACTATATATTCAGAGATGCACTTAACACAGTTTACCACAGAAGTGTACTTAACACATCTAAATCATCGATATAATAAACAAAAAGAAAATTTTATACTCTATCTGTATCTCATTTCCTGAACATGTTTTAGTGTGTTAAGTTAAATTTTGAAAAACATTGGTTGAATGAACTGGACATGTTTCCTGATTGTTTTATTTGAACTCAAATTGATATGATCAAACAAGTAGAGTAAGCTACCACAATAGTCAAAATGTGGCTAGATAATCATGTTATATATAGTTATTCAGAGTATGTTGATAGGTATGGAGAAATTCTTGCACAATTAGTTTTTTTTTCGGGATATAATTTTTATAAACAGAAAAGCTAATATCAAGTTTTGTGAATTCCTCGATAATGAATTACATCTTAAGAGTCTATAAAGATATTTCAGCATTTTCAATATC
This sequence comes from Leptinotarsa defecta, assembly GCA_015342085.1. NCBI lineage: Eukaryota > Metazoa > Arthropoda > Insecta > Coleoptera > Chrysomelidae > Leptinotarsa > Leptinotarsa defecta. The sequence goes on along the minus strand of WOGO01006553.1, from coordinate 8,124 downwards.
AGATATTTCACTAAATACAAATTTCACAGAATTATGACACAAAATGGTGAAAATAACTTGATCTCCATTTGCAGTGGAACTTTTAAAATTCATAATACAACAGGTAACTACTGGCGGTATACTGGTCAGTTTGATTAGTTTTTTATTTGTATTCATATCGACAATTGCAGGTTTGTTGTTTATATACTTGATTACTTTGGAGTTTTCCCCGTCTACTTTCATTTCTTCAAACTCTTTTTTTACTGACATGTAAGTCCTTTTTTTTTCTAGTTTAGTCACCAAAGATGTTTACTCCTGCCATAGCTTATTAGTTTTTAATATTTGTTTTGCAACCTCCAAATTGTTCAGAATAACTTTGAGTAGGCGACTTTTTTTCTCGAGAAATCTCGCCAATTCTAAAAGTTGGAAACATGAAGTATCTATGCTGAAGTTTCTCAAAACATTTTTAAAAGTCTCCATATCCTCTTCATTTTTGCTAAGGGAAGTAGTAGGCACACGAAACTTTGAAACTACTTTTTCCAACAAGCATGAGAAATTCGTTTCTGTAATATAAATACACATATTCAAAAAACACTTTATTGTGAGATTTTCACCAAATCATTTTACAAAAACGCAACACATGTTTCGCAATTTGAAGTACCTACATTTCAAGTACCTGATTTTATTGTCCTTGTGATTTCATCAGCCTGAAACGTTGATTTATTGCTGTTATGTGTATCATGATTGTGTAAACTGGATTGCTTGGGAAACAAGGGAGCCCTTTTGTGAATATCTAATAAGCTTGAGTAAACATACAAAGAAGACACCGACATAATTTCATGAGTGATGAATGATTCACGGCAAGAATCCCTAAAACCGATTCCAGCAAGAATTCTCAGAGCTTTTGTCTGTAATACAAAAATGCATAGAACATCACTAGAATTTCCCCAAAGCAGAATACCGTAAGAAATGAGAGACTGTATGAGCGAGCAAAATACTATTTTCAACGTAGTGAAATTTGTTATTGGTTTCAGCTGTCTAAGTAAAAATAAGGCACTTAATAGCTTACTTTTCAAACTTGAAATGTGGCTTGACCAATTTAGCCTATTGGAATTAGTTAAAGACACGCCCGAAAAAGCCATTGTATGGCGAAACACGTGTTGCCTTTTTGTAAAATCGTTTAGTGAAATTCTCACGATGAAGTGTTTTTTGAATACGTTACTTATGGATTTTCATCAAGTATCGGCCAATTCCATCATATATAAATACACATGATTAAATTTGCAGTATGCAGATATATGAAAAAAAACTGAATTGAAAAAATGTGACAGCCGGGTAACATTTGAACTTGGCTCTCCTGTTCTCCAGACAGGCACCTTAAATTACACTATCGGAGCCACCAAGCATAATGACCGATGAATGTTAGTGTAATGATGTATTTTGACAGTCATTCTGCTTGGTGGCTTCAATAGCATGGTTGGCTAATACGCCTGTTCAGAGAACAGGAGAGCCAGGTTTGAATCACGTTTGGGTCACATTTTTTCAATTCATTTTTATTTCATATGTCTGCATACCGCAAATTTAATCTTCCTCATTTTCAAATGCTGCACCTTATGAAGGAAACTGATGTAAATTAAAAATGTTCCACCTGTCAGGACTTCCACGAAAACTCTTCCTTTGAGAAGCGCACTTTCTCAAGTTTATGTAGTGAGTTGATTGATTGAAAGATTTAATTATTTTCTTGTGGCACAACCATGTTGACGAACGCTAGTTAATATTTGGTGGGCGAAAAGCTCTGAATATATTAAAATATTTCTCATTCAAGTGCATTTCTTAATTTAATAACTGGTTACAGTAGAGAAATTGTAGAAATATTAATTTCGTTTACACCAATTCATCATATCCCAAGTTGTGAAATATTTCATTTAGCAAAACCAAAATTATATATCAGCTTGTACTCACCTGGATTTTCGGTGATTAAAAGATAAATAGCATGAGCCACATAATCTTCTGAAAGGAAGTCCCAAAGACCATCACAGGCTATCACCAAAAAGTCTTCACCACCATCTAATGATATTTCTCGAATTTCTGGAACTGCTATTACGTAAGGTTTATAATCAGCATCACCTGATGAAAAAATATTGCTTTTAAATGGTACTAATAAATTGTGTAATCCTATTCCATGCATTTTTTGAATTTATTATCTGATCTCTGTCAGTACAATAACAATAAACATAAAATAAAAATTGAATATAAAAATAACAATGGAAATTGATCCTGTGGAATATGGGCTACTAGAGTAAAATAAAATCTCTTTATATAGTGGAAAATATTAGACCAGACAGAAAACCTATTATATTTCTAAAATATTGCTGACAAACTTGAAATGTTTATTTATTTTCAAAGTGTATTTGCAGAGATTTATTTCTTTAAGTACACAAATACAGACTTCTTTGATAATATGTACGTACTTCTCTGTTATCAACATAAATTTCAGGGTGAAAAAAATAAAATCACCACGAAAGTGAAGAGTAAGTATTCAAAATATATTCAAGTTCAGTATGGTTGCTTTTTCCACTGATCAGCCGGCTAACTTATCAATTTCTTAAAAGTTTCCATAAAATACTGCAACCTCACGGAGCTTGTTGCAATTATTCCTTCCATCATCGCATGATACTCATTTCAACAATTTGTTCCCTGCAGCCATTTTGTTGGGTGTTCATCTTATTCTGCTTATTCTGTGTTCAAATGCCTCACATTCGCAAACAACAGAAAAGCTATCTTTGTGTCTTTGTTATGTTGTCTTCGGTTGAGCCTTTCCCTGCTTTTTAGATCAATTCTTCTTCCCATTTTCATTCCTAGCGTAATCCCTAAGGTTTTCAAGAGCATCATTTCTAATTACCTTACATATGACTGCTCCCCAATTATAGGAACCCAACAATTCGGGTTTACACGCGAGAAGTCAGCTGAACTGAGCCTGATTACATTTGTTGAATTATTGTCGGGTGCTCTGGAAAAGAGTTCACAAGTTGACTCTGTATACACTGATTTTTCCAAAGCTTTTGACGAAGTTATTCAATAGCTCTTCATTCAAACACTTTGTTTGTATTGCGTTGATGGGCTAATATTGCTGTGGCTCAAGAGCTATCTTACGAAAAAAAATGCAAATTCTCATACCATCTCCGTTACATCGGGTGTTGTTTAACCTATTCATTAACGATCTAATTCGCTGCTTCCATGGAAGTGAAGCTTTGCTATTTGCTGACGATTCAAAGTGTTTTTAAATAATTAAAAGTGAGGCAGAAACATTGATTCTATAAAACGATATAGATTGATTATCAAATTGGTGTACGCAAAATGGTACACATCCAAATGCCATATTCTTCGCTTTCATCAAACACATCATCCAATCACTTTCGAATATAGTATAATCTGACTTTACATTCTGTTTTTGAAACCAAAGATCTTGGTTATTCTTGGCTTGGTGAAGAAGACATTTTGCAAACTCTCAGAAAATTGAAACCAAAATTCACAGCGGGAGATGACAAAATTCCGAGCTTTCTTGTAAAAGATTGTGCATACATTTTTGCAAAGCCACTTCAATTAATTTTCAACATGGCATTAAAGACCGCGTGTTTTCCCGATAGATGGAAAGTATCTAAAATATGTCCAATACTGAAATCTGGGGCTCCAAATAACATTCTGAACTATCGACCCATAACAATTCTGTCCAACTTTGCAAAGGTCTTTGAGAAGTGTCTGTATAACAACATTTTTCCGAAAGTGAGAAATAGTATAACTTTTTATCAGCATGGTTTCATCAATGAATGTTCAACAATAACTAATCTTATGTGTTTTACACAAACGGTCAACACTGCGTTAGATAAACAGCTACAGGTGGATAGAATCTATACAGACTTCTCTCAGGCCTTTGATAAATTGAACCATCAAATTCTACTGAATAAACTTTTTTCTGTTGGTTTCGATAGACAACTGTTGAATTTACTACAGTCTTATTTTCAGAATCGTACGCTATTTGTAGAATACAAAGGACACAAATCTAAAGAATTCACTTCAACTAGTGGTGCTCCTCAAGGAAGTAATCTAGCTCCTCTTCTATTTTCTTTGTTTATAAATGATATTGTTTCAAATATATCTAGTAACATATTACTCTTTGCTGATGACTTGAAGATTTTCAGACCCATTGAATCAACCGAGGAGTGTCTTATTATCAATATTACCGTAGAGGTAGGTTCCCTCTCTTAATTAAAAAAAAATCGAAGGTCATGAAGTTTCTTCCTTCAATCGTTTTTTAATGAGACTTAATCACAGTAGCCCTGACTTTATTAATCCTTTCCATTCTTCAATTCCATTGGTAGAGTTTCATCTGTATAACGAAATGTTATACCGTTATACTTTTAATGAAATATATATTTTTGAAAATCTTTTTGTAACAAAATATGTTGAAGCACGACCTATTGCAGTTTTGAAATTTATTTTTTCTCTATGTCTATATATGTAAACATCTGACAAACACTGTTGCCATTGTCTATATACAAAGCTGTTGCTAAGTTTCTCTACGAGTTTATTGCCATCTGTTGTTGGTCGTTCGAATTACTGTTTGGGACAGTCGCTAATAGATGGGTCATGTCAATCATAGTGGTTTTGTCATCAATATATATAAACCAGACTAAATTTATTCAAGAATTGTTCATTTCGTCCATCATGTGGCATGTTGAAAGAGTGACAATGAATTGTCATAGTTTATTAAGATGAAACTATTGAATAATTACTTAGGTACTTTATTTTCAATTTGTAATAATAACAATGTATTGATAACAAAAAATCTTTTTAATAAATAGTGTGTTCTAATGATCTGTTTGAGGAGATATATTGCTTTACAAAATTGAGGTCTATAAAAACTCTCATTTCCTCCACAAAAAATTAATTTTTCACAAAAAACTGTACAAAAAACATGGATCATACTGACGCATGCTCACATAATTTTTTTTGGAAAAATCCCATTGAAAGAGTGGACCAAAAAATTAAACACATTAAACGATATGGAAATTATTTCATATACTTGTTTTGGAATATCTTTGAAGAAGTACGTAGTGTTATTAATTTTATATGGTACTTAAAAATTGGTCATTGTTTCATTCGATTTCATCTGATTATGAAATAACCTTCACTCAATCCATCTTGAACAGACCATTAAAGATTGTATTGTTTCGATATTTCATCTTGTTGGACATTTCAATGCAGATATCCAAGGCCAACGCATATAAAATTCTAATCAACTTTAATGACATATAAGGGAAAAGTTTCAATGGAGACAAGTACACCATCCATTATTGATTAAAGATATATTTCGTAGACATTCAGCCTCAATGTAAGCGATTCGGGTCACGAAAACAATAAAACGGAGATGTTCTCAGACTGATTCCATTGCCAAACACATTAGGCAGAGCTTTCATATACAAAATATGTATGAATAGTTCAACGCAATAGTAAAAGCACATTGAAAAGAACCCGTGAAACGCAATCTACCACACCATGTCTAGACTAATTCTGAAAATTTTCGTAGAATTTCACTTAAATTATTTTAGTCACCTATAAAGAAAACAAAATTATCATTTTCCAGAGAATAGAGTATTCATTATTACCAGAAAGAAGTTTTTATCAACAATGTTCAAATTACAAGAAAATTTGGAAGATCTTGAGTTGGTCCTTCATGTAACTCATAAAAGGCATAAGATATAAAAAAGTATAATCAATTTCACATGCTAGCTATAGAAGGCAAGTTACTAGACTAAATATAATTTTAATAATGATAAAAATACGATGCAAATATACGTAATTTGATTGTAAATATAAATATGAGAAAATTACATAGTTATTGTAAAAAAATTAGACAAGAAGAAGAGTATTATTTCTCCAGAGTAAAAAAACTATTTTCTAACAGAAAAAGAGACGTTCGTTTCAAAATATTGACAGAAGGGTTGATTTTTTATGTGATTCAGTGCATAATATAACGTCACTTTTTATATAAGTGGCATTAGGCCAACGTAAATTCAATCAATACTTTTTCATTTAAATAGAATTTCAACATTCACCTCATCTGTCAATTTATATTTTCTTGTTGTTTCACATATGTTTTATCAACTACAGTAATTATAGTATCGTCAGCAAAGATTGTTATATTGTTAACAAATGAATTTAGGCAAAATTGAGCAAAAAATAGAGGTGGTTCTGGAGCATCTCCCAGTGGAACTCCGAGATAAACAGGATAAATATCTAACCTGAATTTGATTATTCTGTGGTTCCTAATATATGACTCAAATCCATCTCTTATTCCTGACTTCCCTTATGTCAATAACAGATTGTTTATGATATTATTATGATATAATCAAAGTTTCTTATGAATAAAAAAACAACTAATATGATATTATATTTTTCAGTTCAGTTCAATTGAATTGGAAAGGGAATATTCTCAGGAGAGGTTAGTTTTTTGTATAAACAAGTTTTTGGCTTTCTACTTCCCCATCATCAAAACATAAATAATGGGAAACTTACAAAGGAAATAACTACAAAAAACTCTTCACACAAAAGTATCTTTCAGATTCAAACTGAAAACCCCTCCAAAACAAACAATTTCACAAAAACTTTGAATTACACGAAAGGAAAACGCCCTTTCGGAACAACCACTTCAATGAACATTGAATTACACATATTTTCATACAGATAGTACCCCAAAATCTCGTTGTGGAATTCAAACATTTATATCATCGATATCACTACACAATGTAATATATGAAGGAGCATCGGTATTTGGAACTTCTGGCGTAAAATGAACATATTGAAATACTCCTTTCACACCAGAACAAAAAGATTATTATCTTGCTGCAAATTTCGCTAACCAAGTTAGCATTACCAGGAGATATTTTGATGATGCTAATAACTTGATATAGTGAGAAACGAAAGACTAAGTTAGTTCAATTTTTCAAGAAATAATTCAAGAAATGAAATTTTTCACCAATTAACGTACTTTTCATTTTTTTAATGTCATTTTTCAGTTCAACTATCTCGAAAATCTTAATAGGAAGTGATATTTTTCAAAATTTCACATGTGTGTATCTATATAACTCTTTTTCTACAGAAAAAGTTGACGAGAAAGGTACACATGGTTTGAGTTGCAGGAGTAGTGCAAGGCGTACATCTCTACATCACCAGGTGAACGACATACTGAAACGGGCTATGGTATCGGTGGATGTTCTTGCAATTCTGGAACCCTTAGGTACCAGTCGTACCAGAGTTAAACGACCACATAGTATGTCTCTTATACCATGGAAATACGGTAAACCTGTGGTACGGGACTTCACTTCATTGATATGGTGGCGTCTCCCATCTAGCCGAAAGTTCGAAGTCTGCTGGAACTGCAGTATTGTCTGGCGAAAAGTTAAAACAAAAAAATACCACAATCTTAGTTACAACTATTTGTTCCATCCAGTAGCGGTTGAAACTTGTGGTGTTTATGGCCCAGAGTTATTCGTTCATGAACTCGGAAGGAGATTAGGCCAAGCAACGAAAGATTACCGTTCTTTCTCTTTTTTGATAGAAAGAATCAGTATCGGTATTCAATGTGGTAATGCTACTCCGGTCTTTAGAACTATTCCCCCTTCACATAATGTTGATGAGATCATGCATTGCCCTCATTTCAGTACGGAACTAAAATCTCTTCGAAACCAGTCGGGATATTCATCAGTCTCCTATCAAGGTTAATTCGCAAGTGATTGATCCACCTTCTTTTTTTTCAGTGCGATCAATGGATATAGATCATTCTTCCCCCCCCCCTCCCCCCTCAAATGTGAGCTGCAGTCCTCGTGCTTTTGGTTCCCTTTCAGTGAAAAATCTTCATGGAGCAAGAGCCGAATCGACCCCTCTACGAAACCCTTCATCATTTGGAAGGATTGATGCAGCTTGAGAAATGGTTCTGATGCAGATTCTGTGGAACATGTTCTTCCTTACGTATCAGTAGACAGTTGTCCTGAAAATCTAGCGAAGAAAATTGGATTAGATAATTTAGGAAACACTTGCTACATGAATAGCATTTTACAAGTGTTGTTCATGACGAAGAATTTCAAG
>WOGO01006552.1:0-11692 GCA_015342085.1 Leptinotarsa defecta | reverse complement strand
GCTAACATGGAACTCTCACCTACAGAGTAGAGCAAACAGAGCATATGTGGCTTATGAGCAATGTCGGAGGACAGTGGGATGCGCATGGGGTCTTTCACCCCGTGTGGTCACCTGGATCTACACTGCAGTAATAAGACCTATGTTAACGTATATACGGATCCATTGCATGGGGACCAAATGTTCTACAAGCAACGGAATCCAAAAATTATATCAAATTCAGCGATTGGCTTGTTTAAACATCACAGGAGCCATGAGAACAACACCAACCGCGGCAATGGAATTGGTTTGTGGTTTGACCCTTCTGGACCTGTACGTTAAGGAGGTTGCGTTAATGGCCATGTTACGATTGCGCACGGCTGGTGTAAACATCGAAGAAGAAATGGGTCAATTGAAGCTGAGCCTATGGCAAGAAGCGCTTACTGCGCAACCTTTGGTGCAGGCAGCCAGTAATGCAATTGCACCCAGGTTTGTGTTTAATAAACCCTACAAAATACAAATAAAACAGAACGCAAAGTCAGATGCTAAAAATGCAATACGCATATATACAGACGGCCCAAAAACCAAAGAAGGCTCAGGATATGGATTGTTTTCCATATTCCAGAATGGGAAAAAATAGCGGGGTTCAAACAGAACTGGTTGGTATCTCAATCGCCACAAAGGAAATAACCAGGAAAGGAATTTCTGGGTAAAACATAACAATCTGCACTGATAGCAGACTAGCCCTATCAACCTTGTACAGACAACGTGTTACCTCAAGGTTAGTACTAGAGTGCCACCAAGATATAGCCAAAGCCTCGGTAGATAATAACATTATCCTGAGTTGGGTTAAAAGGCACGATAGACTCTTTAGCCAAAGAAGCGGCTGGACTAAGAAATTTAGGACCAAGTGGAACATATGGCCTGATGAGGTAGACAATTGCGGAACTAGCTGAAAATCATACCCATGCTCAATTCCTAAAGCCTACAGTATTCAAAATTCTACAGTATTCAAAATTCACTTTTTCTATTTCAGCTAGTTATTTGAAACCTTGCAAGGGGGATGACCCTAAATTGGACGATTGTGCTTTACAAAATGGTAAACTAGGCTTGCCATATATCTTGAAAGGAGACAGAAAATATGGAATTCCAAGTTTCTATCCGCTGAAAATAAATGAAGTCACAATGGAGACCGCTGGGAACTTGAAGATAAAACTGAAGGACGTTGAAGTCCATGGTTTGGAAAACGCTGAACTTCTAAGGGTCAAGTGAGTATGGAAATACTTCCATAGAGTTGGTCGTTACTTGATGAAAGTGTGAAAAATTCCAAGAACAATGCCACCAGAATATGTTTCTTGTAAGGTAATTATTACTTGAACTATAAAACAGACCTCATAACGGTATTGCCCCAAATCCAATGTTTATGAATTTCGAACGATATTTCAAACTTTTTTTTCATTTGCACGACTTCCGCGAAGAAAATTGACAGTAAAATGAAAATGTCTATCTAATGTTTTCGTGTGTTCAAAGGGAGCAAACTTGGTATGTCTCTTCTCAGACATTGGAGACGCTTATCATAACTTGTATTTTCAATAATAATTTTCAATAATATTATTTTTATTCGGTGGCTTATAATGAATGAAACAGAAAATGCAAATATAATTGAAATGCCAAAAGCAGGAGATGTCTAATGCCGCACATTCGTTTAATGATGATAGAAATAATTTATTGTGCTTGACTAACGATTGGGTTAACGCGAGTTGTGATATTGCGACAATGTTGCGTAAAGAACTGTTCACAAACTACTATACGAAATGTTGTGACTTCTTACAGAAAAAGTATAGATTATAAATGGGTATTTGGCAAAACCCACTACTTGTATAGAAAATGAGTTAGCATGGTTTTATAACATACGCCTAGAAGGCCCAGTCCATATACCCCTTAAAAGAAGATTGAAATTTTACAATAATAAAAATGTTCTCCTTATCGTTCAAATAGTCATTAAACCAATATATTGAAATGAATAATATTGACAAATATGATACTGGCCTGCAGCTGTAGCGTTTTTTAATCTGCCTGGACAATTGTATAATTTTATTGAAATGACGGTAAAACTGTAAGTCCTCAATCTGTGAAATTTCCGGCCTAAGTTCCATCAAATTCATATTTTTGTTGTTGAAATCAAAGTAACTATTTTCTATTGAAAGTTCAGAATTAACTCAATACATAATACAATACAATACATTACTTATTGAAAAAAACACTTCAATGTCAGGCGTCACAATACTGACGCCAGATGTAGTATTACCGCCTAGAGACAGGTGTCATAACACTGACGCCTGAAGTCAGTATTGGCTCCTGGAATCAGGCGTTACAGTACTGGCGCCTGAAGTCAGTATCAACGCATGGAGTCAGAAGTCACAAAACTGACGCCTGAAGTCGGTAATAACGCTTAGATTCAGGCGTCACAATACTGGCGCCTGAAATCAGTATTGACGTCTGAAGTTAGACGTCACAATATTGACGCCTGAAGTCAGTATTGACGCCTGGAATCAGGCGCCTGAAGTCAGTATTGGCGCCTGAAGTCAGTATTAACGCATGGAGTCAGAAGTCACAGTATTGACGCTTAGATTCAGGCGTCACAATACTTACGCCCTGAAGTCAGTATTGACTCCTGGAATCTGACGTCACAGTACTGGCGCCTGAAGTCAGTGTTAACGCCTGGAGTCAGAAGTCACAAAACTGACGCCTTGAGTCAGTATTGATGCTTAGATTCAGGCGCCATAATACTGACGCCTGAAGTCAGTACTGACGTCTGAAGTTAGACGTCATAATATTGACGCCTGAAATCAGTATTGACGCCTGGAACCAGACGTCACAATACTGACGTCAGAAGTCATTATTGACTCTTATATTCAGGCGTCACAATACGACGCCTGAAGTCGGGATCGGCGCCTGGAGTCAGGCGCCATAGTACTGACGCCTGAAGTCAGTATTCTGACTCCTGAAAATGATACTGTATAGCGAAACAGTTGTGGTGGTATCTGACAGTTCTATCAAATTTTTACCGCACCAAAAAATATGATCTCGAAACCCATGTGTAATGGTACAACTGATATATCTTTGGTTTTCAGAATCGACTCGAAAGCCAAAAAGTTTTACGTGGACTTCAAAGTGAACACAATTAACATCTTGGGAAAATACGACATGGACGGCAGAATTCTGATTCTCCCTATAAAAGGGAATGGAGATGCCAATATCACTGCGAGTAAGTTATACAGAGTGTCAATTTAAAATCTTCCATTCGAAATAATTCGCGATTCAATCCTTTGAGATGGCTATATCAAATGAGCAGAGATAAAATTCAGAACTGTCATCTCTCTATAGAATTTCGATAAAAGTATTTCGAAAAAATTGTTCCTCTCACAATTATATGTCCGTATATAAAATTTCGTCAATGTCGAAAAAGCTATTTTCAATAAGTTTAGGAAAAAAGTCGATATATTTAGTTATAATGAATCATACCAATCGATCCAGAATTTCAATAATTTCACCAAACTTCCCAACAGAACCTGACAGGCTGGGTATGAAACTGCAAAATCTTTTTTTCCTCATTTCAGCTGGTTATTTCATGTACTTCATTTGATTTCAGCTGGTGGAGTTTTCTACTATAATTTCGAATACAAACTCGAGAACAGAGATGGAGATGATTATATGAAAGCAACGAAACAAAACATAGAATACAAAGTTGACAGATTGTTCATCCAATTCGATAATCTCTTCAATGGCGATAAAGTTTTAGGTGAGTGAATATTATTCATTTTATCGATTCTATAATTCAATCCATCTTTGATTTCTGAACTATTCAATCAACCAACAAAATTGGAACAGGTGGAGTTTCAATAACTTTCAATGAAATACTTATTCACGTAATAAGTCCGAAAAATTCTGTTTTCTTGGCGAGTAGCAAAGTTCTGGAACGAGTCGTAGGCAAGCCCTGGAAGTCTGCGGATTCAAAAAAACTGTTGTCGGACGTATTGCATACTCTATTTTTTTCGATAACCGAATCAAATTCCGCAGAACCTAATTTCGTACATTTTTATTCTAATTTGCATCGAATATTGAAATTCGAACAGAAGATCTGTTTAATCTGTTTAAAACATGTTTAAACTTAGAATAAAGTTAGAATATGCACTATGTTTCAACGTGGAAATTTTGTATCAACATGGTTGTGTGCAGATTTGTTTGGAAATATTATCAATACTTATATTATGAAGCTATGTAATTCAGATCTCAAGTAGACATAACCTCTTTGTAGGGTGCTTTTTGGCGGTCTGTGTATTACAGAGGAATTTTGTTGTAACTTGTATTGTAGTTATGACTATCAGTATATTTCTGTAGGCATGCTGTCGCATTATAGTGGATAAAAAATATAATTGTCGAAGATCAAATAATTTCATATTTACAGTGACAACAATGTAATGGGGAATGTTCCTCCTGACGAAAATCAAGTAGTTTTCATAAAAGAGCTCTGAAAAAAGGCATTTTAAACTTATCATTTCAACCTTTCTCTTTAAAAAATTATTTCAATACTTAAAAAAGAGGAATGAAGTAATACATTCAACATTTAAAGGGATTCGTTTCTATTTCACCATTTGGCAACATCGGTTATAGGTAATAAAGGACAATGAATCTGTTACCTGTATGGGACAAACAGAGATGACATATTTCAGAGGCGTGCTGTTCTGTTTACTTATGTTCCGAGTTCCGAGACATTTTGTGACATATGACATTTTGTGCACCTAACCTATCTTACTCTATATAAATAAATAACAAAACAACTGTTGTTTATGTGGCTTGTGGAGGTGGTATTGAACTATAATTTATATTTTGCCCTAATTGTTGATTTGTAAAGATAATTTTCCTTTTTTTAAGTAGAATATTTAGGTACGTATAAATTATTTCAACTTGATATATGTTGCCAATATGTGAATTAGAAACAAATCCCTTTAAAAATCAAAAACCAACATTTGAAACATCAATTGGAATACTTTTCGAAGTGAATTTGAAATTGAATTCAACTTTATTTCAACTTGCATTTGCTGTAATAAGCCAAATTGAGGAACATTCCCCATTGTTCCCGGTCTAGCCTGGAACTACGTACTAGGCCAGAAACATGCTACTTCTTCCAAGAAAAAGATTGTCGAACGGTTGTCGAAGAAATAGTATATTTGTTATAATGTTATGATTAATAACGTTTTGATAATTTTACAGGTGCCAATGCTAACGAAGTCCTTAATAAAGAATGGGAATCTGTTTTCCAAGAAATGAAGGAACCAATGGGAAATACTATTCTGACAGTGGCTTCTTCTATTCTGAACAATATTTTATCGAAGGTTCCTCACAAGTATACTATTTTGTAGTTTGGAACATCTGAATCTTTCTAATGTGAATAAAATGAATGATTATTTCATGGACTACTGGTTTTGTTTTCCTATAGCCACTACGAAAACCAAGATATGGTAGACTTTTTATTTCATAATCGTTGAAGAACATTCTACACCTAGTAGTATTATTACAGTTGAAAAAAAAAAAAGATAATGGCTTTAAAATTACCCGGCCCGAAATTTCCCAACTTTTCCAAGTCGAATAAACAGCGAAAAGTTGGGAATTTTGAAAAATTGTCACTTCAAAATTTGTGGACTGTTCAGGACTGTTCTCTCACTTGTCCTGGTTATTTTCCTTTTCTTATTACCTCTCCCTTTCTTTTCCCTCATTTTTATTTCTTTAATTTTCATTCATTTTTTTACTATTATTTTTTTCTATCTTCACTTCCCAACTCTTTCCCAACTTTTTCCCAAGTCAAAAAAGTAGGGGGAGGAGGCTCCCTCCATCCCCCCCATGGCGACGGCCCTGCCTCCTCCTCTAATTTTTCAGTTGCCTACATAACTTTTCCTCTGACAACTGATCTGAAAATTCCGTATTTCGATTTGCCCTACTGATTTTTGTTTCTGATTTTCATTAATTTTATTATTATTATATTTTAATTCTTAGGTAGATAAATTATTATACTCTTTCAAAAGTATATCTGTATCTTTCCATGTAATTACAAGATAATAATAATAATAATAATGATCGTTTTTATTGACTGAAGTATGAGTTATATAAATATATGATAATATGCCAATATAAAATATACAGGGTGTGCCATATAAAATTTTGCGGGCAAATGAGAGAGAATATTCATATTTCGTAAAGGCAGGTGATTTTGATGTCAAAGGGTCCTCTTATTTGCGAAGAGATCCAGCAATAGGCGTCATCCATTAGGACGTCGCGACACCGATGCCAATTTTTTCAAATGGTAACCTAGATTTTCCGATTCATTTTTGGATTCTGCTTTGAATTCTGAATTCAGCCATATAGCACACTTGTAGTTTTCTTTGAATACTGATGAAAAAAGGTAATTTTATTGCATAATATAAAGAGGGCCGTAAATAAGTCAAAATGAAAGCAATAATACAAGTTTAATGAAATGAATCCATCAGTTATGATTTCATCGTATGTTCAATTTTATCTAGTTGCGTATTTCTGTAAAAATTCAAATAAATGTTTAAAATTACCAAAAAATCAGATGGTGATAACAAGAATCATTTTAGTAAGTGTTCGAACTGCCTCACTTCACGTAGAACATACATATTGCATCTTTTTAGTAATTCCCGATTCGTAACAGCTACAAGCGTCTCCCGCGTTATGTAAGCACAAACATTTGTGATACTATTTTTTAAATCTTCTACATTTCGTGGACGTCGCATATAAACTAATTCTTTGATATATCCCCACAAAAAAATCTAGTGAAGTAATATCTGGACTTTGAGTTGGCCATGGTATTGGACCCTAATTTCCAATCCATTTCTCATTAAAAGTATCATCTGAATATTGGGCAACTATTCTATTATTATGTGGAGGTGCCCCATCTTTTCGAAACCACATATTCAGTCGAGTTTGTATTGGTAAATTCTCCAAGAGATTCGGCAGCACTCTTTGTAGAAAAAGCAAGTACCTCTCCCCATTGAGAATTCCTTTGAAAAAATGAGGTCCTGTCAAATAACGATCAATGATTCTGCACCAAACATTAACCCCCCACACAGACTGAAATCTCGTTTCTTGCACCCAATGAGGGTTCACGTCAGACTAATAGTGACAATTATGTTTGTTTATTATACCGTTGTTATGGAAACGACTTTCATCACTCCATAATATTTTTTCAGAAACTGATCATCATCATGAACACAGGACAACCATGCAATGAAGTTCAATCTTCTATCAGCATCTCCTGAATATGAGAATATATTTTAGTTATTGAAAATATAACATGAAGATCATTACCTGGATGTAGTCCTTGAACCAAATGTATTTTGAATGGATGGAATTTGTTTTTTGACAAAATACGTTGTATGGATGATTTCGAAATGTTACAATGCATTGCTATTCATGGCCTTCTTTATAATACGCAATGAAATTGCCTTTTTTCATCAGTATTCAAGAAAAACTACAAGTTTGCTATATGGCTGAATTCAGAATATGATGCAGAATTCAGAAACTAATTGAAAATACTGGGTTACTATTTAAAAAAATAGGCGTCGGTGTCGCGACGCTTTAACGGATGACGCCTAGTGCTGGAGGAACCTTTGACACCAAAATTATCTGCTTTCACGAAATATGGATATTCTTTTTTATTTTTTAGATATTTGCCCGCGGAGTTTGGTATGGAACACCCTGTATAAAACAGCGAATGTCAGTCAAAAGGCAGAGTTCAAGTCTAATCGGCAAACGATACTTGTTCTTCCACTCAACCATAAAACATGCATCTGAAATAGATGCAAAAAAGGACGTTCAATAGTGTGTAA
Organism: Leptinotarsa defecta; assembly: GCA_015342085.1. Taxonomy (NCBI): domain Eukaryota; kingdom Metazoa; phylum Arthropoda; class Insecta; order Coleoptera; family Chrysomelidae; genus Leptinotarsa; species Leptinotarsa defecta. Next base: position 3,809 of record WOGO01006552.1, on the reverse strand, counting down.
TACTGATGCAGTAATTTGGATCATTTTTAACGTGTTTCCTGAATAAAGTCAATGGTGAGTCTATATAACCAGGTAGAATCCTATTCATTAGCCAAATTACACAATAAAGAAAGGCAATGAGGCTGCTGACTCCCTGGCAATGGAGGGTGCTGCAAGCAGTTTCATCGGACCAGAACCTGTCATTGGCATCACTTTAGGCTTTGCCAAACAAAGATTGAACACCAGATTGAATACTTATTTTTTTAACTGTATTCACCTCGGTAACAATCTTCCCTCATTACGAAGAATGGAATTGAAACAGACAAAAGAAAATAAATATCTTTAATTCCCGATACTAATTGATGATTTATGCTAAATAAACAAGCCACTGCTTCAGACCTACAAGACTATAAACCTGTAAGGAACTCTTTCACTGATATTGTTGACAATAGATGAAGCGACAGCTGAAACTGCTTCTCCAATCGCAGGTTTTATTTCCATAAGAACAGACTCCCATTCATCGTTCAGAACCTTATTGGTATTGGGACCTGGAACAATAGATAGATGTAGTTTATTCTTTCTTTTTACTATACTGAAACCTCTTTTTGAAATTCTTTATTTTCACTCACCTAACACCGGGTCTCCATTGAAAAGGTTATCGAACTGTAGATATAATCTTGTGGTATTGAAATCAACGCTTTGTTGGTCCAAATACATGTGTGATTCTCCGTTCTTTTCTGTGACTTTATATGTGGTTTTATATTTAAAATCGAGATCAGCTGAAACAAAATTGATGATTGTTTAACTGCTATTTCCCATGACGATTATACTTTCCCAATTCATCAGCCCATCAAGAAAAGTAATAGTGTAAAAATGGGGAATGTTCCTCCTGACGAAAATCAAGTAGTTTTCATAAAAGTATTTCATAAAAACAACGCATTCATTACTTATCATTTCAACCTTTTTCTTTGAAAAATTATTGAAATACTTAAAAAAGAGTAATGAAATAATGCATTCAACATTTAAAGGGATTCGTTTCTATTTCACCATTTGGCAACATCGGTTATAGCTAATAAAGGACAATGAATCTGTTACCTGTATGAGACAAACAAAGATGACATATTTCAGAATCGTGCTGTTCTGTTTATTTATGTTCCGAGTTCCAAGACATTCTGTGACATATGACATTTTGAGCACCTAGCCTATCTTCCTCTATATATAAATAAATAACAAAACAACTGTTGTTTATGTCGCTTGTGGGTATTGAACTATAATTCATATTTTGCTTTAATTGTTGATTAAGTAGAATATCTAGGTATGTATAAATTATTTCAACTTGATATAGGCGCTGTTGCCAATATGTGAATTAGAACCCCTTTAAAAATTAAAACCCAACATCCGAAACATCAATTTGAATACTTTTCGAAGTAAATTCGAAAAATTCATGAATTAAATTCAACTTTATTTTGTTCATACTTGCATTTGCTGTAATAGCCCAAACTGAGGAAATAGGATTTTAAAATTAAAATAACCAACATTGTCACTGCCCCAGGACAGGAAACATTAATTGTAACAAGTTGCCCTGTCTACACCTGTATAAAGTTTTCCATTACAATTTATAGTTCAGTAGTTATCTATGAGAAACATGATTTTCAGTTCTTTTACCCTCAATTAGTTTCTGTAATTTTTCTAAATTATTTAAATTGGTGAATCTGTATTATAAAACAATTTTCATTCGTAGTGACTTTTAATATACTTCTCATAAAGAATCAACCCTCCGTAAAACACTAGGCCAGTAAAAACGATGGTTTTGATTCACTGAATAGAAGTACAGTTCAAATATTCAAATATCAATATTTTTCCTTCATTTATATTTCTCATCATTCTCCCAGAATAGTACAATCTGTCACAATGTCACAAAGAACGTCTTGTCAAGTTTGTCAAGTGGCAAATACGATATTTTAACGAAGTCCTTTCAGATTATGCACAGCCACGTCAAGAAACAAGAAAGCATCCTCTCGGAAAGGGTCAAAGAACTACCTCTTTCCAACGGGAAACGAAGTGACTAATGAGTGAACTACCGTCTCGTGATATTCAAATCTTTTGAAATATGTTCTTCATTAGAATGGCATGCTAGTGGAAGTAACGGAGCTATTTTAAAAATTCCACAGCACAGAACGTTATTATATGAGACTTATATGAGACACGGTACAATGTGATTAGTTATCACAGATAACTGATACTTCTAATGCTACTGATAACGGGACTGATAAAGACTGTTTTTGTGATAATAATAATAACTTCTGGTCAGGCTAGAATCCAAACAGGGTAGGTTACTTTCAGAAAGGGTATATTTAAGGGTGATTCCCTCAGTCCTCTTCTTTACTGCATCTCACTAGTGTCTTTATCCGTTTCGCTCAGAAATACTCGAGGGAATAACAGTGATACCCCCAGAAACCGGAAGCATAAGGTCACCTATTAGTTTTATATGGACGATCTTAAACTTTATGCCTCTGAAGAAAAGGACCTCCATCATTCACTGAGGGTGGTGAAAGACTACACGCATGCATGGTGGGATACAAAAATGTGCAGGTCGTAGATGGAAGCATCTGGATGCCGGAGAGACCCGAAAAATGATGCATCTCCAAATCGTTCGTTTCACGGTTGTACACTTCCCTCGACAACAAGGAGATCGTGGACTTTTGAGTTTGAAGTGTCACTCTTGCAGAAACACTTTGGATAAACCAATGCATGGGGTCTTCTTCAACAGCATTGGGAACCTCGGCTTATCAAAACGTCTCATCTTCGCATTCCTCAGGTCGAGTGGGCTGAAGTTGGAAATTAAGGGTTTCATCGTGGCCGGCCAGGAAGGTGCCTTCAACAACTCAGTCTATCGTAGTCGCAGAATGGGTATAGAGCTCTCTGATACAAGAAGCAGGGCCTACCGCGAGACGCTTGAGACCCTAATGCACTTGCTGTCAGAATGTCCAGCATATGCGCTCTCTGCCTATATCCATCAACAAAACGTGGCCCTAACAATGCTTTATAACCACCAATGGCGCTTTTACGGTATTCGTTCTCCACCCTCAGGCTAATACGCTTGATGTAGTTCTCCTCGACCACCAAATATGAGCCCCATATATAAGGCCACCCATGAAGGATAAATGATCAGATTAGTAAAAACAATTGATCATCAGAAATTCTCGAGCGCGACAGATTAAGGTAGGGTAAGTTAATTAGATGCTAAAAAGTGTATTTTCCAGTAATCTGACAATTTGAGGGTGATGTAAAGAAAAAAACTTCATCTCGACATTCTCGAGCGTAGCTATTTTTTTTTTTTTTTTGAAGAAAATAATTCAAGGATATCGAAAAATATATAATCTGACGATTTCTTCAAGCCGAAATAGCAAAAATTCATCGAGAAAGTTTAATGCATGCAGCTGCGTGATACCTATATTTCCCTCTCCGTGTTTCTATTCCTTTTTAACTTTTTCTCTATCTATTACTCTCTCACTCCGTCTCCACTCTGAATTCTGTTGCCATGACGCCATCATAGCTAATCACAGAGACTCGTTCGTGATGAATATGATGATTAATTAATCAATTAATTGATGGCTGTAGCCGGTACTACGTGGTAGGAAATCATAATGAAGAAAAGAGATATGAAATTTTCTATGTTTTTTACCACTTTTCTATGTTTTACCACAGTAACTAACGTTACTGCAGTTTCGTTCTATAAGGACATTTTCAAACTTATATATTGTATAAGTAACTGCAGTAACGTTAGTTACAAATAAAAGTGGTAAAAAACATAGAAAGTTTCATTTCTC
>WOGO01006551.1:0-11692 GCA_015342085.1 Leptinotarsa defecta | reverse complement strand
TTCATTGATTCCAGTGGCGCATTTGCTTTTTCAGCTGCAGGAAAACCCGGAAAAACCTGCAGCACCACATCATCTGAAGATCTTGATCTAACAATGTACTCTCTCTTATAAAACAAAATGTAGATGACAAAGTATAAAATGATATGCAATAATGTTATTTTTTGAGGCTTAGGTACACTATGTTACATGGATTTTTTGATAAAAAATAAATGGAAGGCTTTTTCAAATTCAACATTACAATATTTTGAATTTTATTTTAAGAAAGTTCAGTAAACTGGGAGATAATGAATATATAATACAGGATATTACAAATAACATAAATTAATTAACTATCTATATTTTATTCTGAAAATCTCTATATTTTTACTTTTCAACTTACTTTAATGACCCCAGTAACAGTAATATCATCTCCCGGTATGCAGGTTTTTACCAAATCTTCCAATAATTCACATTCAAGCATTCGAGGTATTCTAGCATGGTCAAACTAAAAGAAATATTTGTAAAAGCAAACCAGCAAGCAGTATAAAGTTACTTGTTCTGAACCCAGTAGTTCTTGAATTTTGATAGATTGCCAACTCATTGTCCTATTGAAGTTAGACATGGGTTCAGCATTAAAATTAGATTGGGCTCTGCAACCTATAGTTTGGCATTTTGTGGGGGGAGTGTAGGTTCCATCCACTTGTTTCACTATCTGAGTTCCAGAACAAATACTGCAAGAGAAAGTCATATACTGGCACATAAGTTTGACATGTCCAGCTTTTATAACTGTTCCTTTTACTGTAACTAATTTTCCTAAAAAAAAGAAAATAAATTAATGACCCTGTTCAGTCAAAATATCTGATTTATGAAGGACGTTTTCCTTTACAAGTTTTATTTTTTTCTCGGTGTTTGAGGTGAGAATTCACAGAAAAATCCATAGAAAAACTCTGATTTCTTGAACAAAAAATGACTTTTGTTCAATAAAATTGTAGTTTTTCAGATAATATATTTGGAAAATTATGTTTATTTATTTATTTATTTACGGGCAAGCCAATTTAACTATTTTTCGGGTTTGAAGGCCGTCGATTTTTGGAATTTTTTCCTGACGTTTCGCTGGTGCCAGTGGCTAGAGATTTATACATCCTGAGTTCATCTCCGGATATTACGGCTGCGTAAAGCGTATATATGTTGACTCAGGTAGTTTGGTATGATAATACCTGTACCAGGTTTAGGTAAATTGTACAAAGCGTGTTTTTGTTGACTCAGATAGTCTGGTGCGATAATACCTGTACCTGGATTATGTAAATTGCGTAAATCATGTTTATGTTGACTCAGGTAGTCTAGTGTGATAATACCTGTACCTAAATTAGGTAAATTGCGTAAAGCGTGTTTATGTTGACTCAGGTAGCCTGGTGTGATAATACCTATACATGGAATAGGTTATTTGCGTAAAGCGTGTTTAAGTTGGCTCAGGTAGTCTGGTGTGATAATACCTTTACCTGGATTAGGTAAATTGTGTAAAGCCTGTTTATGTTGACTCAGGTAGTCTGGTGTGATAATACCTGTACCTGTATTATGTAAATTGCATAAATCATGTTTATGTTGTATGTATGACAGGACAATGAAGATTCATTGATATTACAAATACAGTCTATAAGTTCGAACTGACATAAGCACATAGGAACAAAGGATTTTAAAAATTCAATATGCCTCGAATGTTTAGGAATTTTCCATCCTGCTAGTTTAGAGAGACAAAGCTATTATCCCAATATAGGTAGCAAACAGAATATATTCCTCTGAATGGTATGAAAAAAATCTGAAAATAAAAAATGCAAAATAGAAGAACTCAATAAAAAAATGCAAGCATTGTGGAGCCTGGTTAATGCCTTCATATAAAACAATTTGAAGCAAGATTTTTAATATGAGGTGCTAGACTACAAAAAATTATATGAAATGAAATAAGTAATAGAAATACCCTCAATTCGAAAAAAATATAGTGGAAATGAAATCTGATACCAATGAACTTATAAAAACAATTCAGAAAAAAAATCAACTTTATAGATATGAGAAGGACAGAAGAGGTAGAATGAATTAACCAATTTATGCCAACCTCTATCAAAACTCTGACTCTGTAGTCTCTGGATATCATAGCAGAGATATTATTGACTTGCTGACTAGGCAAACAGAGGAATTCACTGTTTTATTTATTGTGGTGGTAAATTCTGTATGCCAATTTGCTAAGAATTTCACCAAAAATGATTTTATAATATTATGGTCAAACAGTTCAACTTCGCTGTCAGTGAATAATTTATTTGGTAAACTCAAACATACATGTGTTATTAATATCTCAGAACCATATAGATATGATATAAATGCAAAGCGGATCATTTATGAAAAACCTTACAAATCCTCAAAAAATCCACAAAGTAGATAGCAAACAAATTTCCTATATTGACTACAATAATATCCTTAGCAGGAAAAATTACTTAAAAGACAACTACAGCCTGAGCAGAACCAGAAAATATTTCATAGCAAAGTCTATTTTAGTATTACTGAAAGGGTTCAATAAAGACACAAGAATGCAAGAGAGTGGGTAAAATGTGTTGAAAACAAATCCAAATACCGTTGGGGTTCATGCTGGAAGGCGGGAAATCCCAAAGGACTACTATCTCGCAAAAGGGCTCCAATAATCACTATACTTTTTTAGAAAAGAACTTACCCAAACTATCAATATTTTCAGTGCTTTTGAACATACAATCAATAATAAATGAATATATGTTTTTAGAAAATATAATATTTCCTGCCAGGTATTAGTAACAGAGCACTGGCTACAAACCAGTGAATTGAGCTATGCGGAAAACTATATTGTATTCAGTGATAACAGAAAAATATCACCTCACGGATGTAACCAAATACTAGTCAAGAACTTCTCTGCGCAAAACTTTTGCTTTTTAAATATCAAAAAATTCAGTTACATACTGGAAGAAAAACAATTTGAATTATCTCTTATTCATAGCACAAGTCACTTTATATTGTATATGTATATATGAAGTCCCTTCAGTGATATAAGTGTATTTTTGAACAAACTAGAAACACTTCTTAATGAATAACTACAAGATCGTTTATTATTCTGACTGGAGACTTCAATAACAACTATGATGAGAAATCAGCTCAAACCAGGTTATTGAGAAAATTTAGGGCAGTGTTTTGACTTGAATATGCATGTTACATGCCATTCTTTATATTATGCATCCACAATTGACTGTTTGTAGTAATATGCAAGATAATCTTGATTTTTGTTTAGTAATTAGTGCAGGTTTATTGAATCATAATGTAGTGTTGAGTAGTTTCAGTCAACTATTTAAAAATTTTTTGACGTCCAAGTAGTCGTTTCTCCTAAAGTAGAAGGGAGTGCTGAGTTTTAAGTTCAATCTGTAAGCCTAACAAAAAACTTTTTCAAAAACTATTTAGTGTGAATATTTATCATAGGGTGATGCGTCTTTTACTTAAAAAATTCTGAACTCACCGTAACAATTCACTCGGAGGTCTTTTAATTGCAAGATAGGTTCGACATTAGATATTCGGGCTTGAATCATGGGCACTTCCACCAACTTTACTACATTTTCACGATTTTCTTGGGCTTCATTTTCATAACTATCTATGATGAACTGGTGCATTGCCAAACCTATGCATTTGAGAGAATATTCACAGTTGTCAATTAAGTCATCTTTGAAATTAATCCACTTGGACAATATTTCATTGTGATCAACTATGAATTTATAGTCGATCGTAAACGATCTAGCATTGACAATGTCTGCAATGGAGTAAATTGACGAATTTTCTTTGAAAAATGTTTTAAAACATGATACATGTTGCAGTATCTCTGTACAATCCAAATTAGCTAAAAATAAAAATTATTCCATGAAAATCCTTCAAATATCGACTGAAGGTCTAGGTTCATATTGAAACTAACTTTCATCAGGAAAGTATAATCTGAATCCACTGAAACCATGGTTGGGTAAGTTGGTTATAAAACTCGGTTCATTTTTATTGTCATACGTTTTGTTTTTTCTTGGAAATTTTTTATTGAACCAGGGTTTCGACATAGCTAATATTAACTTATATTTACATCACAAATGTATACGAACTTCTTTTGAGTATTGTCATATGTTTTGACTTCTTGTAATTGAACCTTAAAATCACAATATTTTAAAATTTCAAACAAATCGTTTTTTTTAACACAGAACAACAGAATACAGTTGCTCATAGAACCAAACAACAGTGCTTATTATGTCACAGACGTTTAATAAAAGTCGCATTTGAGTTGACACCCGAACGATCTCTGGATATGTACCGGTTTTCTAAGGACAACTGGTAATGAACAGTATGTAAAATATATTTCGGATTTGTGTTGTTTTGTGTAAGAAGCATCTCTTTGTATCAAAATGTGTCCGTCCACAGATATTAAATTAAGGAGGCGCCACTGTAGCAAGAGTGTAAATTTTAAATGAAGTGCTAAAAGTTAAAGAAAAACAAGAGTTAGGTAAAACGGAAGTTGGAACCCCCGCTCGCAGAAGCTTTTTAAATTTCACAATAACTCATTGACTGTCAACGTTATGTCAAAGTAACTTTGTTGGGTATATATCAACCAAATAATATTCGACTACGTGATTACTTACATTTATATCATCAACAACGTGAATCATTGAAAATATTAAATATTTGAACTTAGTATACCTCACGTTGAGTTCATATCATACCACTCTTGACATTAGCGCCATTTTGATCGAATTTTTAGTAGTGGACGCTTTTTCAGCTAAATCACCACTTGAGATGGTTTTCCTTACCTCTACCCACCATAATTCAAATATTTCAACTTATTTGAGGCTGCCATTTCATTCGAAAGATGTCTCTATGCATCGATTAAACCTACCCTAAGTTTACTGTCCTTGACAGTATACCATAAGCACAGAACCCCTAAACTTTGCATAACAACTGAAAACTACACTTTCCTGTTGGTAATTCGAGTTTCTGTAAATTTTCGGTTATGGGTTGTGTAAGACATTTTTTAGCGAGGCACTCAAATTGGTTGTGGAAAAATTCTTATTAAACATTATATATAATTTAAATTGTAGGGAAACTAGTCATGAATTCCTCTCAAAAGTTTATTAAGCCAAAATTCAAATCAATTTGTACATAATTCTCGAAGTTCAAATCTATTTTCTCGCTGAAATGAAATTCCATCTTATATCATCCCAACATTTCAATTATCTTGGACCTATCAGTATGTCTTTTCTATCAATATCAAACAAATAACAAGAGATACAGATACCGCGAGCTATCACGGTGCTGACACATTGCGCACGTAATAGTCCCTCCCTCTTTTAACTTTTGAATGGGACAAAATTTAGGTGAAAGGGTAAAGGCAGTGGCGGCACAAGACCTAAATTTAATGTGGGCAAGGTACACTTCGCAAGGCCCTATGATAGTGCAAGAAGAAGGGTTTATAAAATAAAAAAAATATTTGAAATTAAACATTTTTTTTTTCATTAAGAAACACATACCAAAAGTTTTACTTGTACTTTTTTGGAAAATCAAACAGAAAAATAAAAAATTAAAAAACCAACTCGAAAGTAATGAAAAAAAAATCATACCCAGTGAAAGTCATTGACATTGCGACTATTTACTCACTTTACTGAAATTAAAGAAAAAAAAATTTTTGTTTCTTTGTGCTGAATCGGATTCCCATTTTATCCCTTTAAGTCTATCTCTCTTAGTGCCTAAGCCTGATATGATTTATAAATTGTGAAGAATGCACCAAAATATTGTATCCGTAACCCATAAAAAAATAATAACATTAGTATAATTAACTGTAATATATAATAATACCTATTACTTTTTCAAATATATAATAAATCTCACATTTTTTGTATAGAGATGGAGAAGTAGAAAGCCAAACCCTTTCTTTCCTGAAAATCAATCTCTCCTAAAATGTATAGGTAGGTATATATAGAAATGTATATATAAAAAAATACTTTTTTATTTTTGGGAGTCGGATTACCCTTTTCGAGTTATAGATACGCAGTTTTATATTCTTTATAAAAACTTGCAAACAAACGAAAAATATCATAATTTCAAGAAAAAATATATTCTAAACTCACTCCAGTTCATTTCAAATAAATGTTCAACCTGTTTACCACTTGGTCTCTGAGGAAATAATGAAATTCAAATGAATTTTGTACATTTTGAAATGTTTGTGGGGTAATTTCGTTGCAAGCACCTCTTTTTCTATCCACAAGTTCTGAAAATAAAGTGCGGTTTTGAATCGTACACTTCAGATGTCATGTATCCCCTCAAAAATATGTAGAGGCGTCATATTACTCATCAGGTGATCTGTAGTGGGCTCTTCTGAAGCATCACGTTTGCGTGTCTACCGGTATGGATAATTGACAAATTCAATTGAATTTTCAACTGATGTTTTTCAGCAAGAGAAGGCTGGTTTGAAAGTGACTATATGACAGTTCAATTCATTTATTTACTCTTCAGGAACATAAAGTTTTTTGACAAGTCATAAAACTATTCTAAAAATATGTATAGTAAAATCAGTCGCATATTGAGACATATCCAAATAATTAGAAATATCCATAACAAAATAACATATAGGTACATTATGAAACAGAGGACAATGGCAGATCAAGATCTTCAGATGATGTGGTGCTGCAGATTTTTCCTGGTTTTCCTGCAGCTGAAAAAGCAAATGCCCCACTGGAATTAATGAAGTCGCCCCGGAGCGCCAATTAATTTTTGTTGTTTCTTAATTTAATTATTTGTATTACTTTCTTCTTTAATATATATCAACATTGTCGTATAAAAACAGTTGAAACATGTAAGTACTTCGCATAATCTAGTGTTATCTTCAACTAAAGGTATATTTTATACACACGTATCGATACCAAGGGAAAGTGAAAAAATTCCGTAGTCAAAAGTAAATAAAGTACAAATATTGAAAAAAAGTTGTATGTATTAGTTTGAAGCAGTTGTGAGAGGGTCATTTCAGAACTACTAAATATAGTAGTAGGCTTAGCTAATCTTTCACCGTGTTTTGAAATGCTATGTCGCTAATAATCTGCTTAATTTCTTGTGACAATTCGTTGTAACGGAGAATTGTATTATATCGTAGAAGGGAATTAATCTATGCTGCGAGATTTGAGGCATTTGTCGAGAATGATGACAAGTTACGTCTAGCAAACAAAACGCATTTAATGGTGAAAATGGAAGAGGGAGTCATTCAGAATTAAATATTAGATGAACTATTCTCTTATGTGCAATAAAAACGCGAATGAAATCTGCCTAAACCCTAATGCTAATATTGAGGTTGGAGGTAATCCATCGCATAATATAGGTACCACCGCCTCGACCAAGCTCAACTGTAACTGTTTTAGAACAGTTACAGAACAGCACAGGTATGTCATTTAGATTGGAACAAACACTATCTGTTCGATTGTACCAGGTAGTGCCTAGGAATTTATCTAACTATATTCAATGTTTGGATATCGTCAATTGCGCTTTTTTTCCAAAGTGAAAATTCACAGATGCTGATTCAGAGACATTCAGTATTAGCTTGTTTCTCGGAACCAGGTACTGAATTAATTTAAAACACTATCTAGTTTGATAGTAAAAGTTGCTCTGCAGTATGGTAAGATATAGTTATGGTGACTTTCGCGAATATTTGTTATATACTCATCTTCCATTTGAAAAAAAAAGTCATTACCATGTATTAGGAACAGTAATGGCCTAAGGAGTGAGCCTTAAGGCACACCGAGATTCACACTACTGGCGTTAGAAGTTGATCCATTACACATCATGACTATGCTCCTATCATCGAAATAAGATTCAATTTGATCATGTTTCTAGAGAGATCCAAATTTGAAAGTTTAAGTAAAGGACATACAGAGCTTTGGTCTGATTAAAACATTAAAAATTACTCACATAATAGATAGAGGCTGTCTCGATACATTTATTACTTCCAAAAGAATGTTGATTAAGACAAAAAAGTTATTGATTTATCCAAACAGATGGATATCCAAATGTTATGTAGGCAAATTCATTTCTACCGAGGATGCTACAGTGCCTAGAAGTTAAAATGTTTCGAATATTGTGTAACTATATTATCATGAAAAATGTTCTCTCGTAGAATGACTTGCTAGATTACCTAATATTAAGTTTTTATATTTTTGTGCGGATTCGTGAAATCGAAAGTGTATGTTACACCACCGCAGTTTATTCTGAACCTTATAATTAGAATAGGAGGTCCTTCTAACGAAATAACTCCAGAACCATTTCATAATGTAAGAAATGAATTTGTGTACAAAATTCTTCATTGTCAGAAAGTGAATGATAACAATGTTTAAAATTCACCTATTAAGCGAGGTATTACAAGATTTACAATAAGACACCCTTTCTATTTGAAAAGTGGCGTCCTCTCGGCGACGAACGATGAAATACTATTGTCATTCTTATCAAAAAGTACTAAAATATACTTTGTCCGACCTCGATATCTTGTCCCTTTCAAAAATTGAGGGGGGAAATATTTATTTATGTCCGCACTGTATATAAACATTCACTTAAGACACCATTTAAAAAAATAGCTATTCGTATCGAAGAGAGCCAAATGTGTATTAATATTTACGAATTATTGAAGCAAGTAATTAATAGATACATAGAGTTATATAGCATAAGTTTATAAACTTTTCATTGGCATCAGATGTCCCAATTAATAAAAATAACAATAATAATAACAAGTAACATGCAATGTTTATAATAGGGAAAAAAACAATAATTCAAAAAACTAACTATAACATAATAAAATTTTCTTTTCAAATAACAGAATTGCTGAATGAAACTGGAAGATTCAAACTTATTCTCGATGCATTGGTGCTGAAACATGTCAGAATAAGCTAATAATGTACTTGATACAATTTGAAGTTCATAAAAACTGGTAGATTCTTGGTTGTTTGAGCTAAGAACTTGTATGCGTTTTCCGTTGGTGAAAACTGGTGCATATCCATTGTATCTCTGCCCTCTATTTCATTAAAAATTAATGAAGGAAAGAAAAACATGGAATTTGCACTGGTTTTACCAATGAGAAAACACTATTACTCTTCGTTAAACTGCTCGTTCATTTACGGTTCGGTTGATGATACTCGTTTCCTTCATACAACAGGGGTGGTGCATTGTATATTCTGTTGGTGAAGATGTGCATATTTTGAATTAATTTTTCACACCTGAATGAAAATTTGAACTTCATACTTTGATATGCTAACAGTTTTCATTCCGGGTTTGTTTTCTAAATTTTGACTTTTTGTCCTTATAACATGTGGACTAATGATATATTAGAAAAAAAGTAATGATTTCACTGTTTGATTGGCCAAGAGAATTATATTTATTTATCAATACTTATTTTTAAGCCTATTATGTCCTATTTTGAAATACGATCCATTTAGGAAATTTAAAGGAATTAACAGCAATTAGTAAATATTCCCAACACCGTGAAATAAGTGATAATTGGTGTTGTTGCTTTAAATTAATTTTTTTCACTTAGTATGTTAAAATAATTGATTATGGTTTGTTTATAAAAGAAGACGCTATAGTATAATGTGGAGTATTGAAGTTCGAGAGTGAAAAAAAGCTTCATTCCGCCAAGGATAATCTCCAGTATCAATCATTTTTACCGAATAATATTGGTGGAGTCTGGAATGTTCAGCGTTCAATAAAAATAGTCCGAAGTCTACAATCTCATACCGAATATCGGGTATATCGTCATGCAGTAGTCAGACGGTGCAAGTCTAGCAATGTGATTTTTTCAAACAGATCTGCTAACTACCCATCACAAAACTACGGCAGATTTAATTTAACCTGTTTCTTCCTCATCAGTGAGCTTTCTTGTAGCAGTTCCCATGATATAGCTATGTCTGTAATCTCTATAATTTTTTCTCAATAATAATTTTCACTGTACAATTTGAAGGCAAATTTTTCGCATACCTATAGGTTTATAAGTCATGACTTAACAAATGAGTATAACTTCAATGAAGGAAACTTACATTCAGCTGAAAATTGACATTTTTTTGGTTATTTTATCAAATCTTTTTCATAAATAATTTAATTAATAAAATAAGTGATTGTTTCCAAAACCGAAGGTGATGTTTATTCTTCTCAAATGTAATGCTTTTTTGGGTGTCGGTCTCATCAACTACATTAATAGTTAGCCTCGTGTTTTGGGTAGTTTATTGTATAAGTTTGAGAATGTCTATATAGGACGAAACTGCAGTAATGTTAGTTACGAATAAAAGTGGTAAAAACATAGAAATTTTCATTTCTCTTTTCATAATCTGTTACGCTTACTAATTAATAATCGAGTTATGGCTCTTATACTTCTGATAAATGGGTCCTTAGTTTGTATCATTATTCCTTGGAGTGCCCTATTGTTTGAACAAACAGTACATCACGGAAAAAATTCAAACCCAAGCTGGCCGCAACCACAAAATGGCGGATTACATATTTGTTTCAATTCTTCCAAAATAGGGCTCGAAAAGTACTTTAGAGAAAAAAATCCTAATCTTAGACAATCAATTCATTAAAACTGAAATTTAGGTAACAAGCTATTTTGTCAACGTAGAATATAGTTATTGAGTTATTCAATCATCATGAATCAACACATTACTGTACATAATATAATGAAAGGCAAGACGCAATTGTATATTATAAATGTACAATTTTGAGCTTAATTAGGCTCCTGTTATTCTAATACTATGGCAGTTTACAAAGAAAGCAAAATAACCTCTGTTAGTAGATACATACCATCAGAAGCTTTATTTAAAAATTGATAAACTAACTGTGGAAATGACAGTGAGAATAATATTCCACACAGTTTAGTGCATGTGTGCGGAGTTTACAACTTCCTGGTGTGACCGACTAGACTAGAGCAACGGTGGACAACAGTGAAAAGACGAATCTCGGACCGCCGAATATTGTGATGTGTTGTATACCAAGTATAAATCAATATATAGATAAGATATACTTTACCTTCAATTATTGAAATAACATTTTTAAGCCACATAGAACTTGACTTAGTACTTATTTTATTTTAAGTTACCTTACTAACTTATTTTACAAGAACCTAGAATAACTAATATGGTGTGATCAGTTTCCTATGTAGCCTGTGTGTGCGCGTGTATTTGTGCGAGTTAGTAATAATTTTAAATCTTTATTACGCACAAGAAACATCCATGGGTTGAACTATATACCATTTTTACGAAAATATGTTCTTTCAGTCCCAGCAATGATTGGAAAGAAAAAGGTGTAGTAAAGAGAATCAGGGATAAAAACCCAGGTCTAATATCGAATCAGTGCATAATTCACCAGGTAGCCTTTTGTGGTAAACTTAGTGCTACACTGAAAAAAGTGATGAACAGCTTGGTCAAGTTGAATAATTTTAAGAGATCTCATTCTGCTCTTCAGTATCGACCTTTCAGCGTATTCAGACTTACTGCAACATAACAGACAACGTATTACCTTAGGGCTAGTACTAGAGTGTCACCAAGATTTAGCCAAAGCCTCGGTAGATAATAACATTATCCTGAGGTGGATTAAAGGCCACGACAGGGGTAAAGGTAATCGCATTGCCGACTCTTTAGCCAAGGAGCGGCTGGACTAA
>WOGO01006550.1:0-11693 GCA_015342085.1 Leptinotarsa defecta | reverse complement strand
AGTGCTTCTTCGACCGGAACGTTGGTGTAAAGGCTTTCCGCGTCGAAACTAATTAGTTGATCTTCCTGTGTGACCTCAATTGACCCTAGTAGTTCGACAAAATGCCTTGAATTCTTTTTCGTCATACAAAGCCTTGTCATGGTAATGTGTGGGTCTTGCCGTGTTGAACCTTTTTTTCCCCAGTTATTCGTGGCACCCTTCATGAATCATTTATTAAGATGGGTAATAAAACCAGAATAAGTACCAGAAATGCAATACTCTTCTCAACGCGTGTTTCACGAATCAAGTTGGCTTCTTCAAGAGGTGAATAGACACAAATTTTAACTAACCTAACAATACAATATTGGTTAAGAGGATATCTGTAGAGTACGGAGGGTGAGTGTAGGCCACATGTGACCCATTGTACATCCTCCCGAGAAGTTGTCCTCCTAGGTCATCGTTCATCCTGTCCTTTCCAGGAAGGTGGACAGGTATCTAAAATATATTTCTTTTATATCGGCAGGTGTAGGCCAAGAGTCGCCGAACACAAACTCTTCAATTGACATTCTCCGGACATTCGCATAGGACATGCCTGACATGGTCAACTTCCCGCTCACACCCGCCCCATATTGTGGAGGTGTTTCCTTAATTGACAGTAGCCAGTCAGAAATGCTATTGTTGAGCCAAGAATTTTACTGGTCATCGCCAGATATTTCTTCGGCTCCAACTTCCCAGGGTCGCCCAGGGTGATCCTGGCAAGATTGCATCCTTTGATTCCATCCCATCTCTTAAGGAATCGAGCATGGATGTGAAGTTTGGCTAGTTCCGCAAGTGTTCCGCAAGAGTCGGCAATGCGATTACCTTTACTCCTGTCGTGCCCTATAATCCACCTCAAGATGATGTTCTTATCTACCGAGGCTTTGACTAAATTTTGGTGGCTAGTAGGGCTTGTCCGATATCATTGCAGCTTGTTATGTTTTTGCCAGAAATTCCTTTCCTGGTTATTTTCTTTGTGGCGATTGAGATACCAGCTAGTTCTGTTTGAACCACACTGGTATTATTTTCTATTTTGCACTCAATCCTTAGGCTTAGTGATCTGGAGTACACTCCATATACTGAGCCTTCTTTGTTTTTGAGCCGTCTGTATATGTGCATATCGCATTTGTAGAATCTGACATGAAAAAAGTGACTGCATATGCTTCCTCCTTAAAATTGACACGCAAAATTTTCTGTGATATAAGTGTTTCTACTTTCATTAAAATCATGAGTCATCAATATCATATAATTTGTTGAAAAAAATGGGAGAGTTAATTGCTCATTTAAAAAGTTTCGAATACTGTTTCAGAAATAAAATTCTGGGCAAAATTGAGGTATTTCATTTTTTGATAATCATCTACCACATCATCACCAAATTGAAGATTCCATGAAATCTTTTTCTAATTCATTTTCAAAGGATACGTATAAGCCAACATTTCCAAAATTTACTACCTATAGGTTCATGAGTTTGGCTCAAAGCCCGAAAGACTTCATGTTATCGCCATTGAAGTCTTTACTGACCTGGACTTTTCCATAAACACATGAGAACCAATATATATATTTCTCGCTGGAAACTCCAAGACTAAGAGAGTAATACTCCAAGTGTAGAACTGATAACGGATGACGAAAAATAACTTTTTAGGTTTGTAGGCTAACACACAGATGTGTATTGAATTTATATGATTTTCAGTTAAGCTTAAGCTTCTAAAGTCACGTGTACAAATATTACAGCTTTCGGATTATGAGTTTGTGGGATAGAACATTTTGAGTGAAGCAGATTTTGTTGGTTTGAAGAAAATGGATGAAAAGAAATTTCATGTGTTGATGAAGCCACGGCTTGGCTTGATTACCATCATTCGGACTTCACACGTTTTAGGCATATTGTGTATGAATATTTTAGTATGTGAATACTTTGTTCAATGTGGGTGCCGCACGAGCTCACAATCGACCAAAAATAACAACGAATTGATGATTCTGAGCAGTAGTTGAAGCTGTTTCACTATAAAAAAACCCGACCATGGATGAAACGTGACTCCATCATTCCACACCAGAATCAAAACGATCGTCATCTGAGTGGACTGCACATGGTTGATCGTCTCTAAAGAGTGCGCATAGTATACTATTCATCGATTATCTTGAAAAGGGAAAAACCATTACAGCGACTAGTACATAGCATTACTGGAGCGTTAGAAAGGACAAAATCGAGAAAAACCGACTAATTTAGAAAAAAAAAGAAAAGAAAGTTCTGTTTCGCCAACACAATGGTACGTATCACAAATTAATGAAAACGATCTCAAAATTGCTTGAATTGGGTATATAAAAGGAAACTCAAATTACGTATCGAAAATTATCAGCATTGGTGAATGCAAAGCAATAGAAAATCAAATAAAAAAAATTAATGATCACAACTCTTTATAGACCTCCTTCCACGAATGTTATGTCATTTCTGGATCAGCTCAAATTTTACCTGGTACAAATAAGACAAAAAATATCAGATTAGCATATTATTGTCGGGGATATGAACATAAATAACAAACTTGAGGATGACTAAATTGTATCAGAGTACTTGAACATAATGTATGAAAATAATTTTGAATCGATGATAAAAAAAGATACTGGAGTACAAGGTAAGTCGGCTTCATGTATTGATCATATTTTTTTGAAATTCAGAACATGAGTTCAGGAAAAGCCTTCAAACCTTAATGGAATCCTATAGTGAATACACTGATAACAAAAGAGAGAAGAGAGAATTATGCGAATATGATTGGCGTTCATATTACGAGATGGCAGATATAGATATGGCTACTTCATTCTTCATTGAACATATAAGTGAACTGACGGGAAAACATACAAAAAGAATCAAAAAGAAAAGAGAGGATGAAAAAAGGAAAGTTTGGGTCACAAAAGCTCTGATAAAATCAATTAATACAAAAAATCAACAATATAATAAATATTAGAGAACCCCGAAGATTACGGAGAAGCGTTTAAAAATCACTGCAATCATCTGAATCGTTTAATGGAAATTACGAAATTGAACTATTATAAATCACAGATTAAAAAAAAAAGCTCGAAACACCTTTGGAACACAATAAATAGTATAGAATCTAAGAAAAATCAACCATCAATTATCACAGACAATGAGGTATTGACCGATGACCTAAAAATTGTAAATGCCTTCAATAAGCACCATACGGAAGTGGGAAAAAAACTGGCCTCATTAATTCAAAAAACGAGTACGGACCCATTACCTAGAAAGTCTCTGTCACATTCAATATTTCTTTTACTTGTAGAGGAGGAAGAAATGTGTCAGATTATAAATTCAATAAAACCAAAGAAATCACCGGGAATTGATAAAATTAAATCAGAATGTCTTGAGGAAATTCAAAGAGAAATCGCCAAACCCATGACATATCTTATTAACATACTCATACTCAAAGTAGCCGTTATCAAACCACTATATAAAGAAGGAAACAAATGTGTGATTGACAATTAATAGACCCATTCAACTGATATCTAATATCACAAACATTTTTGAAAAAGCTCTTCAGAACAGACTTAACGATTATATAAAGAAAAACAACTTGATATCAGAAAAACAATTTGGGTCCGGGAAGGCAAATCTATCCAAGATGCTATAACCAGCTTAACATCCTAAATTTACAAAGCAATAGATGATGGAAAACCTAGTCTGTGTATATTTTTATATCTCTCCAAGGCTTTCGATACTGTGAGTCATACACAGAGCTACTCGAAACCCCGGAAGATATTGGAGTTCGAGGAACAACTTATGATCTAGTGGAAAGTTATCTATACCAAAGGAAACAATTTGTACAAATTGAAAATACACTCAGTTCAGAAGAGTTAGTACAATTTGGTGTGCCACAAAGTACTGTCCTTGGGCCACTATTATTCTCAATATATCTCAATGATTCACTAACTTAAAATACTACAGGAACTGTAATCAGCTTCGCAGACGATACTCTTATAATGTATGAGGATGAAAATTGGAATGACTTGAAAGAAAAGGTGGAGTCTGATATGCCAAAAATAATTGACTGATTGATTCATCAATTAATAACAATAAACTTTGACAAAACAAAATTTCTGACTTTTACAGGTCACAGAAATTATTTACAAAATTTCAACACCCTCAATATACATAACAACGAGTCGGATACCATTAAATATTCAGGAGTAATAATAGATAGTCATATGAGATGGGATGTTCACATTGAGAAAGTTACAAAAACCTTGAGAAGTATGCTGTTCAAATTCAAATATTTGAGCAAATTACTTGACACTCACCACTTGAAGATTATTTATTTCGCCCTAGTGGAATCTCGTATTCAATATGCCATATTGAGCTGGGGTGGGGTCGCTACCGTTCACCTAGAAAAGTTAGAAACAGTACAAAAACGAATTCTGAAAATTATGTATGGGAAAGAACCAACCTTCTCTAGCAATTCACTCTTTTCACAAGCAAGAATATGCGATGTAAGACAAACATTTCTTAGAAATATACTTAAGCATATACACAAAAATTCTTGTCAAATGTTGAAGAAAATAAACAAAAACTACGTTTTTAACTTGAATCGAGATCTGGTTCGCATTCTTATTGACTAACTGACCTTCTACATCTTATGTTATTATTAAATTTTTATATGAATCAATATGGTTTGTCAATTCTAATAATTCGCAAATTTTGTTTACTGTTTTTGTGTATTCTTAATTTTATCGTAGTCATATGTAAAACAAGTGTCAAAATGTTAAGTGTCAATATAGAAATTAACAAAGTGAAACCAATTCAAACCATTGTGTTTTGTAAACAGCAAAAAAAAAATGTAGATTTAATTGTGCGAATAACACGAGCAACTTTAGTTTTAATTGAAATTCCATGTTTATTTACATCTCAATAACAATTAATTCTAGTGTTGATTATGTAGTAAAATTTTTTTGGTAAATAAACTTATTATTATTATTATTATTATTTACTCTCGCATCCACAATATTCCCCAGCTCTGGCCCCTAGCGATTGTTTTCTGTTCTCAGACCAAAAGAGAATACTCGCTGGAAATAAATTTAGCGCAGATGGAAAGGTAATCGTCGAAACTGAGGAATATTTTGTTGTTATAGATAAATCATACTATAAAAATAGTACCCATCGAAAAATTGTACAACGGATAAAATCGTTGTATTGTCCTCAGCTATGTTGAGAAATAAAACGAAAGATTTTCAAAACATTTTCTTGTTGTCCAAATGTCCATGATTTGTTATTATTCAGATTTTGTCACTTCTGATTCAGTTTCGGAATACTGTGCTTTCGATTTGATTTCCATGTATTGTGTGTGTTATTATTACAGTGATAAGAAGACCAGCATCCAGCTTTTGACTGTATCTGTGATGGTCTTTTAGATATAGTTTCAGAAGAATAGGCTTTATTTCCATCCCTTTTAGAAATCAATCTGTTATAATTGTGTTTTTCACTATCAGAAATAAATTTACAAAATTTTAGGTCACCTGTAGGTTACTTTTTAGGTGTGTTAGACAATAAACATGAATAATTGGGCTTTGATAACCATTACGTAGTCAATATACCTGAGTTCAGATCATATCCATTAATTATCAACGCTATCAAGGCATTTTCACAGTGAAGAATGATCACTTTTTAATGTCCTTTACTTTATACAAGTTTATACACATTGCTGATAATCGTCACAATTCTAGTCAGTGTTGCCACTCACGAATTAGTTGATACTCTGAGGTTCAATATTCTAGGTAAATACTATCATATTTTTCTTTTTGGAAGACGTTTCTCCTCCGCACATAGGATAGAGGTCTTAAGTATTTAGTTGGGCTGTTGATAACTCTGTAATGGATATTCCTGACTTTGCTTCTATTTTTTTACCAGAACAAAAGCACTACATGAAAATCCTTGAGATACTTTAAGAGCGGTGCCTTTGCAAAAGTAGCGATTCACGTTGGATTTGAATCACTGAAGATCAAATTCATTTGGTAAAACGTTCTCAGGAAGTTTATTCCACATACACGTAGTAGTTCTTCAAATGAAAGAATTATTGAGCGGTGAAATACGAAGGTATACTGAGTTGAACCTCTAAACGATGAGCAGCCATAGTCCGTCGTGTATTTCTGCTATGTACAGCTCTTGGGTGGAATCAAATGTGCCAAGTCACTTTTCAACACCTCTCGTAAAAGTATATATGAAAGAGAGACAAATCTTCAACCTTTCCTTGATGTTCCAGACTATCAAGACTGTCTGTTGAAGCGATGCCTGGGTTTTTATGGCATTGAACTGAACTTGGTTACTTTAATCCTAATTCGAAATCACTTTTGGATCCTCATTGAGATATGCAACCTTCTGCTGCCAGTGAAGATATGCCGATGTCTTGGAATTCAAATGAAATGACAAGACAAATGTGCTGTCGTCTGCAAAGCAATAAATTGGCTTCTTGGTTTTTTGCAATAAATCGTTGATATACAATAAACAGAGGGTTGGAGAAAATACGGATCTCTGAGAAATACCAGCGTTGATGGTGAAACAATTCGAGAGATATCCATCATCGACGGTCACATGCAGGAATCATTCTTTCAGAAAGCTGAAGAGACATACACAAAAATGATCTGTGTGTGGCATACACGGTCGAAGGCTTCAGAAATATTAGGTGCAACAGCTCTTGACTCTTCATATTTCTCGATTACATTATTCCAAATATGAGTGACATACGATAGAACGTCGCCGTTGATTTTCGTTTCCTGAAGCCAAATTGATGATCGTTCAAGATGTTGAAGCCTTTCAAATATTCAAGGATTCAGTGATTTACGGCTTTCTCCATGATTCAAGATATAACTGATAGCAAAGCGGTAGCAAAGATTTTTCTTACCTTTTTTTTGGAATAGGCTGAACGCGAAGAATCTTCCAACTAGAAGGAAAAACTCCTTCTTCGTGAGACGGGTTGAAAAGTCTGCAAAATACTGGTTGCAAGTGGGCCTCTTATCGACTGCAGTTATCATGCTATTTACCTATGACTGATGTTAGAAGGACCCGGCAGACTATCGGAAATGGTGGTTTTCAAAAAACTGATGCCCTCCAATCAGCCCCTCCCGAAAGTCGATTGGGGACCTGTTTTACCTGTATTTTGATCATGTGAATTTTCCCTATAATGGCACCCTTGAAACCGAAAAAAAGCACAGTAACAAAAATTTAGCTCAAAAGAGAACTTCACGCTGCTCAAGCCAATACTGGTCGAATGACAATCATTTCATAATACTATAAAAATGCGATCTGCTTGGTGAATTATTGTTTATAAAAATTTTAGTAAATTATGAAGACTATCAGAATATTTTCTGAAATATAATGTATTTTTCAGTTTCAATTCTCATGAACACAGTAGTTCATAATGCTCAAAGTGCTCCGGAAAACAGTGGTTTTTCACCAAAAATTCAGTATGTCCTGTTGAATACTAGAAATGATTCAGAAAATTCTGTGACAAAAGTTTATATAAATTCTCTTCAAAACTAAACCTGCGTTATTTTGGTACACCAAAATAACGACAATTATTCAAATGAGAACATTTTCAAACATGATCGTTAGTTTACAGAAAAAGTACCAGAATATTTCAGCACCAGTAATGTGGCAAGTGTCTTATTTCGAAACACCGATCTCCACCATTGAGGATGACGGTGTCCATTAAGTGCCTTTTTACCTCTTTCATATACTATATTGTGTAGAAATCCTATGATTGATGATTGAATAAATTACATAACAAATGTTTGGAGTGCAAACTGAACAGAAAAAATGTGTCTTGTATAATTCAATGTTCATACGAGATTAGTTGTTTTGAAAGGGCGTTTTTTTTTCAGTTTGTGTATGAAAGTTACTCCTTTTCATGATTTTCACATGCTTGTGAACTTGAAAAATAATGTGAAATATCTGTGATGTTATTTCAGCATGTTTCTTCTTTCTTAACATGCTTCCATTAGCTTCACTTGTATGTTTGTTTGTAATCGACTCCTTTGGACTTAATTTTGACTAACTTCAAACGGACAGACGTAATTTCAACTTCGTACACTTATCAAGAATAGGTGACAACACTATCATTTCATAAATTCATCTCATTTTCCTGATCAGGATCGCCAGGATTAATTTCCTCACACAGTCTCTGCGAGCAACTGAGATAACCACACTGTCTGCGCATGCGTATATATTTTTTTTATTAAAACAAATGGGATTGAAATAACAAGTCAAACCAAACAGTGGAAAATGAATAATAGTTTAGAAAACTAAAAAAACAGGCTTCAATAGCAACGCAAACTGAAAAACTATCCATCATTATAAATACTTGATTAGGAGCTTTTTGCCAGATTGGAGCATGATAAAAATTCATTTCAAAGCATCTCATGCTTTTTCACAACAAAATTGTTTTTTTTTGTAAATAGATTTATTCTGATTCCAGAAATATTGAAAATCATTAGCTACATCAAGTCATAGGACTTATTACCGATGTTGAACACAATCTTAAATTGGTTTCCAATTATTCTTTACTTTTCAGTTTGTGTTGTTATTCAAGCGTGTTCCTTCAGTACTTTGAGCTGTTATTTATTTCAACTTTTGTTTGACGATCATCATTTACATTTTCAACTGGCATCGTTTAGTAGAACTTACTCAGTTTGGAATATGACATAAGTTGAGATTTGCTCCATATTCAATTTATATAATTCTTCAAATGAAAATTGTTGAA
This sequence comes from Leptinotarsa defecta, assembly GCA_015342085.1. Lineage (NCBI taxonomy): Eukaryota > Metazoa > Arthropoda > Insecta > Coleoptera > Chrysomelidae > Leptinotarsa > Leptinotarsa defecta. Next base: position 2,922 of record WOGO01006550.1, on the reverse strand, counting down.
ACTTTATTGTGGTGGTGGCAATTAGTAAAAAAATGTCATGACTCTAGGGCCAAACCTCTGAGGAAAGCAACGTTGGGCACGGCCATTATTTTGATAGGTAACTAGTTCTTGATCTAACTTTTGATGCAACATTTTCGGCAACAGTAGGAATTGATAACTGGTCGATAGTTGATTGAGAAATTTGTTACTTTAATGTATTATTCTGATATAAAATATTTCTCTTATTCATTAATTTTTCATTCATTCAAACAACGATAATAAATAAAAACAGAATAAAAAGCTAAATGAAAACATTGATTCCGTCCAACCATTATAATACAAATATCACCCTTATTTCACCCGACTCCGTGAAAGCATTATCTCGTTGAGAGCAAAACTTGAAAACTTTCAGTGTTCCGATTTCATAGAAGCTGTCGTTCAGTGAGTCCAATAAGTTCGCTGACTCCAAACTCCGTCGGATCTGTGGCCTTTGTTTTTCTTTTTCAATTCTCACGTATTTTACTTTTTACCTTTTTATTGAAAAACTTTGAACGACACGATTCCATTTCAAATTAGCCGCGTGATTTTTTCGCCGTATCTTGAAACTTTTTCAGCTCTGTCGAAGATGTATTAGCTTTTCTGAATAGTATAGGTTGGCCTCTCAGATTTATACGGAACAGATATGAGATTTGATGAGTAATTGAATTAAAAATCAAACCCGTTTTGAAAGATGTGAAAATGATCCGTTTCATATATACTACGGTTATATCTTGTGGAAATCATCTATTTAGAAGCATTACTTATTAGACAGACACTGTCGATTACATTTTTTTCGTTTCTTCTGTTGTATTTAGGAATACTCCAAAAAACTCCACTGAACTTTCACTTCTGGGAACACACATATAATGCCTTATATCCTGTGAGCCACCCTCACTAACATATTTTCAAATACGGATCTGTACAGTTAATTATGTTTTTCGATAGTTTCTGGAACATGAATGATTTCCAAAATCTGAAGAAATGATTATTGAGAAAACAAAAATATTGCATTCGAATAATTCGGGAAAAAAATTCATTGGGGACACTGAAAAAAATTTTCAATTTTCTCATCATGAGAAAAATAAAACTACTATTCGAACAAAAGTACAAATCATTCAGACATCAAGATATATACATTTTTGTCCTGTATTTTGAATATTTGATAGATTTTCTCATGTCTTCCTAATCAATGCTTTCTGAAGCATCTTCTCTTGAAGAATTCTCATTCTGAAAGTTGTGCGACATACATTTGATTTTTTGGGATATCTTCATGAATAGAAATTTGGTGGGTTTTAATCTGGAGATCTTGGAGGTCATTGAGGTGGACCTCTTGTTCCAAAATACATTATTCGAATATTTCCTGACTATTCTGAAATCATACGTCTATCTTGGAGGACACCGTATAGAAAATTCATCAAATATGTCTTGTATAACTGTCATGTATTTTTTGACTCAGATTTCTTTCAATGATATGAGGTCCAGATATTTTATTTTCTACCATATCGCATCATAGGTTGAAAAAAACGATGCGTTTGTATGATTTCATGAGGAATAAGGTGAAAATAATTAACATACAAATGCTTTCCTTTTTTTCCAGTGGAATAACCATAGTTTGCGAATTTGATGCCACACTCCAAATAATATCATTGACTGATTTTCTGCAATCGCATATTTTATACAACCAGATATAAAATAATATTATTGATTCGGGATCATTACGATAAAGCATCTAGATGGTTTGCTATTTATAATTAGGATATTCCTATCTGCAGAATTTCATTACCAGCACTTTTAGATAGATCATTTACGACGAAACAATTTTTTGTGATATTTGTTTCTTTCAACATGAGCAACCTCAGGTTGATTGAATGAATAATTTCAAAACAATAAAAAAATTATGTTTTATTGTTTTCCTTTGGCCAAAAATACAGGGCATATAGCTGTTTTATATTTCACCATTACGAGTAACTCAAATAACTTCAATACGAAGAAGAATGAAGTGAAAAACTTTTTGTACAACTGTCATTGAAAGTGACATTTGAAATGGTTGTCAAGAGTATTGAAAGATGATGTTTGAAAATAAGCGTGTTGGAAATATTCTCAAAACTAGTGTTAAAAGTATTTTTAACACGATTTTTTTCGACCAAACAGCAATAAAAAAAACATAATTATTCAATTTTCAAGGAAGTTTTATTATGAACAATATAGAACAATAATAGATACTGTTAGGTTGGTTAATGTTAGGTTGGTAACATCTTTGTTGAAAAAAGAATCCGTTTGGCTTTGGACTAAATCTCATGATGAAAATTTTGATAAATTGAAATCGGTTTTTTCAAATATAATATTGCTTCTCCTTTTGACCCTGTTAAGGAAATTGAGATACAAGCTGATTCTAGTATTTATGCTGTTGGTTACATCATAATATATAATGGCTTATATATTATGATGAAAGGTTAGTTGTTCCCCCGTTGTTTAGAAAAAAAATTGAACTTACTGCATGAAACACATCTTAGACTTAACAAGATCAAAAATAATTTTTTTATTGGCCTGGCATTCTGTCTGATGTTACGAACCTTGTAAATTCTTGTACTGTTTGTCAAAGATTCCAAAGGTCCAATATTTAAAAACCTCTGCTTCCTCACAGAATACCACCCATCCCATTCTATAAAATAGATATGGATATTCTAGAATTTCGTAATATCCACTATTTAGTCATAGTGGACTACTATGATCAATATTGGGCCCCAATATTGATCATAGACAATTATGTATGCTGATGACACCACATTTGGCATCAATATCAATAAAGGGAGGTGTCCAGCTACAATCCTTGGGGAAGTTATGGAACAAGCAAAAATCTGGTTTTTGACAAAAAAGCTCATACTCAATGAAAAAAAAAACCAA
>WOGO01006549.1:0-11693 GCA_015342085.1 Leptinotarsa defecta | reverse complement strand
AATGTGCCAAGTCACTTGAACACCTCCCGTGAAAGTATCTATAGAAGAGAGACAAATCTCCAACCTTTCTTCGATGTTCCAGGCTATCAAGGTTGCATGTGATGTTCGTGTCTCCAATCAGGCAAATAGCTCTTTTCTGGATGGAATCCATCAACTTCAGGGTATGTTTAGGTGCAGAACTCCATACATGAGAACAATACTCCAAAGAAGATATGATCTGAGCTTTATAAACCATCAAAAGTTGCTGAGATTTGTATACTTTACTGGTTCGGAATAGTGTTCCTAACTTTTGAGAAGCAGCCTTTGCAATTTCAGCGACATGATTATGCCAAGATATATTGGTGTCCATTTTAACCCTCAACAAACTTATCAAAGCAGAAAGCGGAATTGTCTGACCTGACATTTTTATATCCGGTTCGGAGACATTTATCTTCTTGGAGAAAACCAATGCCTGGGTTTTTGTGGTATCACATTGAACCTGGTTACTTTCATCTCAACTCGAAATCACTTCTAGATCAACACTGAGATATGCAACCTCCTGCTGCTGGTGAAGATGTACCTCTGTAGCCGATGTCCTGGAATCCAAATGGAATGACGAGATTCTTGTTTTTTTCCAATAAGTCGTTGATATACAATAAAAAGGGGGTTGGAGACAATATGGATCCCTGGGGAACACTAGATAAAAGTATTCGAGAGATATCCATCAAAGATCACTTGCAGGGAACGTTCTTTTAGGAAGCTGAAGAGCCATACACAGAAATTATCCGACAAGCCATAGCATCGAAGTTTGGCCAGCAAACCCTCATGCCACACAAGGTAAAAGGCCTTAGAAATATCAAGCGCAATAGTTCTTGATTCTCCATGTTGTGAAAAATTTGTATTGGCATAACGAGTATTCATCAGTGTTCATGGGTTATTTAGATAGAAAATATTTTGCATTTCATATTCATATCAACATTGAAGAAAATCAACAAAAACACTTCTCCCAACACAACAGAGGTGTAATCCTTTTAAAAAAAAGTTAGTTCAAATTGGAAGAAGGAAACCTTACTTTTCAATTAATTTTTTTCACCAACTGACCTGACATTTAGATCACATAGTCAAACAGGCATTGGTTGTCTTTTGTTCACATAAGAATGAGATGTGTAATATAAATTCAAATCTGTCAATTAAGCTACAATATATGCAAGAAGCTGTACCAAAAATTTTTAAACTACTAAAGATACTTGATTTTAAACTAAATGTGTTTGAGATAGCTTTATTTGAAAATTTCGAAGGATGAACAAAAATGCTTGATAATTCATGATTCATCAGTTGAGTGATCTCTATGACACAGGAAGTGATAATGTAGTTAGAAACATCATCCGTGTAATATTGATCTCAATGCCCATGTAATTACAAATAAATTAATTTGTTTGGATTTTTATTTAAGCAAAACATTATCACTTAAAGTAGTGAGATATTCCCTGTTTTACACAAAAAAAATTCTATTCAATCATTGCTTGCTATGGATAAATGTTTGTGAAATTGTCACAGAATAGACAATCTTGGGAAACTGTAAAACAATTTATCAACTTACTTTGACAGTCAACCAATCTGTGGTTGATAAATAATAAGAACTGAAATTTTTTTGTTGAATAATTAACATTTGTTATGTATCCTTTCACTTTGAATTTGAAAGGTTCATTTTCTAATGAAAAATCAATCAGTTCTCTGGCTATTGCATTTCCATATATGGTTCTGATGTTATCAATATGAGATGAATTTTGTGGAGTTCTTATATCATTGCTCTCGCCAGCTTTTTTCAAGGCAAAACCTGAAAATAAATTATTTAATTATGAAATATCTAATTGTTTATTGTGTTTGTTACAAGATGCAACTTAAAAGTATGTCTCAAAAATCTTTGAAACACAAAAAAAATTAAAAATATTTGTCAAAGTCTGAACACAAGACATAATTCATTGACAAGAGAGGATAGAGGAAAAGAGGTATCTAGAGAATAATATAATGAAAACAATGGATAATAAAATTTTCTGCAAAGATTATGCATCATGAAATTTAGTCAATACCACTAAAAAAATATATAATAATTTACCAACTCTAGCATTATGAATAGCATATTTGCTGACAACTTCCGAAATTTTCTGATATTCTTCTGCAGGAGACCTCAACGATCTTTTTCTCACCATCATATTATAAAACAAATCTTCAACAGTTATTATAGTTCCCTGGTTACCAGCTGTAGGTTTAGGATTACCTTGCAGCTTACTATCTATGAAATGTGCTCTGAAAATATTCAGATAGAACTATTGTTAATTTATCAAAAAAAAAATGTTTTACTGATAAGCACATATATCCTTCTTAGTTTTTGAAATTATAGTCAAGTGGGCAATATGAGAAATGCTAGCCAAAGCTTCGCCTCTAAATCCATATGTTGATATTTTATGTAGATCTTCAAATTCCTTCAGCTTTGAGGTTGTAAAACGTTCACAAACTATTTCAAAATCTTCTTTTCTTATTCCAGTACCATTATCTTGAATCTGAAAAATGAATATGGAATTTAATGAAAAACAACAATTTTTTGACATGTTGTTATATGAAGTGCTCGTCATCGTACTTAAAAAGTGTGCAAGTGAATTCGCACCAGTATTTTTCAACCTGTCTTGCGAGAAAGGGTATTTTTCCTTCTTATTGAAAGACTGCTTGCGTTCAGCCCATTCCCAAAAACGGCAAAAAAAAATCTTCCAAATAATTATCCTCACGCTAGACAGGGTCGATGGCTTTTTTCCAAAGTTAAATGATCGCCATATCATTCCGAATATTCAAGAATATGCTAATTATCATCTTTCTGCATGATTTTCGAAATCACTGTTAATGAAGCAACTAGTCTATAGTCATTTGGAAGAGTATTCTTACCCTTTTTGAGCATAGGTTGAACTCATTGTTGAAAATGCAATGCTAAAATGTCAGAAGATGGAAATATTAAGAGCAGATAAGTGTTGGTTCACAGATGGATCAAAAACACCTTTAGACTCTTAAGTGCAAGTGTGTTCAGTTGCAGACTCAGGACAGAGATATCAACCTGCCTAGGGACCTATGCGATTGTATTTCAAGCGGAAATCTATGATATTGAATTGTGTGCGAAGAGACTGGTAGAATCTAAACTTATACACAAGTCAATAAAAATTTTCTTGGACAGTCGAGCGGCGTTGGAAGCACTTGACCCCTACTGAGCAACATCTAAATTGTTATCAAATTGCCAAAAACGACTCTCCTCGATAGGAAGACTTAACAAATTGTCTCTGGTCTGGATTCCTGCCCAAACGGGCCTGAAAGGCAATGAGGCTGCTGTCATTGGCATCACTTTAGGTTTTACCAAACTAACATTGTGCCTGTCCTGCTGCGGACCGAATCAGGTTTTCAGAGTTTGGCAGAGTTACACTCATCATCTGACCTGAAAGATCACTCACCATATAAACGAATCAGCTTCGTTAAGAAGCTGGGTTTATTTGGTCTAGTTTGAATATGTGTGAGTCACAATAAATCCTTGGGGGTTGCGGTGGAGGTCGAATAGGCCCACTCGCTTTCGACCTAAAGTAACCTAACATAAAATATCAAATAATAATACAACAATCAGTTTTCCAACAAGAAAGAAAACCCCCTTGTATGGAAGTTAGGTTAAAACCCTGCAGAACACTGATGCATTTTTCAAGTAAGATAATAGGTACTTTAATAAGACCAGAGGCTTCACTTATATTCAATTGTTTCAGTATTCTTCTAATACTAAGCTGTCGAAAAGAAAATGTGAATTAAAAAGTAGGGAATATGGATGTATTATATCCATGTCTGATAGAGTAACAGTAAGTTCAGAACCACATGTTGTCAGCCAGGGAAAATATTAAAAAAGGTTTTGATTATCTTTCCATTTAGCAGATCTTAAGATAAAGAAAGAAATTTCAAAATTATGTATAAATAAGTAATAAAAGTAGTCATTCAGGTAAGTGCCTGAATAGATTTTTTTTGAAAATGATAGTGCACTGAACGTATATGATTGTTGAATCCTGCCATAGAATATTATAGAATGGGTATGCAATTGCAATTACCATGTTTTACTTAATTTTGACACTGAGAGTTCCATGAAGCATTTTTGTTTTGGTCCCACCCTTGAAACCTGAAACAGCATCTCAGTAACAAAATGTATGTTCCTCGGAAGCAACTTCATGCTGCCTAAGTCACTGGAACAGTCTCTCATTGAGCAATACCAAATGACCAGTCTACCATTTATCATATCATCCCATGCCATTAAGAAAGGTTTTCAAGCTTCATAATCATATGCTCTGTTACAATAGAAAAAAAAAATATTGTTGAAATGAAAATCAATCAACAGGTACTTTGTTTCTTGGATTTTAGCTAAACTGTAAAGTAATAATCTTGATTTCGTTTTTTTAACTCATGCTTATTTTGAAATTCTTCAATTTCATGATTTACTGTGTTTGCGTTTATGTAGTTATTTCTATTAAGTGCTTTTCTTGGTTTTTTCACATTTTGTCTTCAATCGAGGACCGCCTGCCCGGTATTGACAATGCCCAATAGGCTGAAACAGCTGTCTACCGGTATATCAAAGCATTACTGATTTTACAAATGAATTATACCTGAAGTAACTTCATTCCTCCGTCTTTAATAGTGATTTGTATGTTTGTAGCTTCAGCATCGAGGCTATTTTCAATTAGTTCTTTTAAAGCATTTGCAGGGCGTTGCACAACTTCTCCAGCAGCAATCCGATTTATTACGTCTTCATCTAATTTGATTATTGGAGGTACTTCCATATTCATGGTTACTCTGTGCAAGATCCCTTAAAAAATACATGATTTTTTTTAAAAGACTTTATACCATTGTGTACACTTTTAGTATTGCAGACAGTGTAATATTGAAGCAGGCAGCAACTCTTACATTAATGTTTAATAGTTTAATGGGAACATGAATATTTCATTTTCAAATTTGAAACCACTTTTTTGTTCTCATTTGAATAAGGAACACGGAACCAAATGATCTTTGACAGAAACACAGGCACAAACCACAGATAGAACACTTGTTGATTCAAAGTGTTCTGTAGTCACATTTCACACACAGGAAAACAACATGGAAAAAGTATTAGTGAATGGATTAACTATTAATTGAATAAGTTTGTGAGGTTGCAGTCAATAGCTAGGCTGTTACAAATAAAACTCTTTGTTATATGTCAAGCTTTCGAGATATGAAATATATATCATCACAGTGTGTAGAACAAAGTCGCTTCCCGTTGTCTATCCCTATGTATGCTTAAGCTCTTTTCTTGGTTATTCACATTTTGTCTTCAATCGAGGACCACCTGCCAGGTACTGACGATCCCAAACAGGCTGGTTCTTAAATTGAAATCAATATGGGAATGATCAGAAACCGGATGATTATCATTTGGGTTCTCATTACGATCCTTGGAATATTTATTCTTGTAACCAGTGCAACGGAACAGTTGATATGTCGAAGCTATTGGTTCGGTCACTGCGGTGACGGATGAGTTACCAACATGTCCCGTTACTAACCAGACTTCAGTGGCCATCCTCCTTACCAGAAAAACCAATGGACAAATAGTAACTCTCTAGAAAAATGGAATGTCCTATGAATTGATATTTGAAACACTGGAAAAGTCACAGAACACTGAAACATAGATTGCATATAATCCAACCCCACATGAATGTTGACGTTGACAGATGAGTTACAGTAGAATGCTTGTGGATAAATCTGAATCACAGACTACAGAAAATCAGTATTCTGTGATCTGAATTGATATATTTTAGAATTGAAGATATGTTTGAATTTAAATTATAGAAGAGGCGTTATTGTTTGATGTGCAATATTTAAACATGACTGAAGTAGATGTGTTTATTAGTAACTATACTGTGGTAGATCCAGAAATTTACCAACTGTGGGTTGATGGATATACTGGTTTGACAATATCTTTTAACATTAGGTTTGAAAGTACCTTTTCATTCTTCTAGCCAGTGAAGCAGTGAATATACTAAATGGCAAAGGTCTTGGCCAACAAACTGGTGCCTCGATTGAGCTAATTGCTAGTGATGTCTTGGATCACTATCGTACATATTCCTTACTCGAAAAACTACTAAGTTATCCCAATAAGTTACAAGAGCAGTTTGTCTTACAAATTGATTCCCAGACCAGTTCATTACTTGTTGAAAAGTTGTGAATCCATTAGTATTTGGCGAAAAGTTTATATTTTATTTTCAGATACTATGAATTTGATGATGAGGTTATTCGGGAGATACTGGGTAAAAAATTGTCTTCAAAAAATAGAAAAGATTTGGATGAGGTGGCCGAAAAGACAGGAAAACCTTTGAAATCATGCAGGTAGATTAAGGAATATTTATATTTTTTTCATTCAAAGTTTGGTTTTCTGTTGAATACTTACATTATTTTAGGCGACAATTTGATAATGTTAAAAAAATATTCAAAAGTGTAGAGGAGGTTCCTGGATCTACTGTTGAAAATGTTAAAAATTCATTTCAATTGAGTGATGAGCTTGCAAAGAAATACTCTTGTATTGTGTTTGTAGCTTGCATGAGATTTGAAACATCTAAAAAGAAGCTTCAGCATATGTCGTTCAATGATTTTCGAATATGTTGTGAGTCTATAATGGAACATTGGACATATAATTTAGCAGGTAATGTATGTATGTATGTGAGGTGATAACACATAATAAATTAATAGGTAGGTATTGAATTGTAAATATGAGAAAAAATACTTAACTTTTAATGATTTTCAGGTACAGAATATAATGATTTAGAAATGGATAGAGAATTCTTATTTGAACTAAGAGAACTTAAAGCGCTCTTAGATAAAGATAGAGAGCATAAACAGTAAGAAAAATTATCTATCAAAGGGTGACTTGTGTATCAAAAATTTTGAGAATAAACATGGAGTTTTTTTTTTTTGAAAATTGTTCGTTTTTTTTTAAATGTTAATAAAAGATGATTGTTTCAAAAAAGCTTTGTGTAAACGAACTTCTCTTTTAGTTTTCCATTAGACTATAGCATGCTGCAGTTTAGTTTCTTCTCGAGTCTGATAAATATATTTTGGAAATTGAATAGTTCATCAATTTAAAATTGATTTCACCTACCCATGGTTTTTTCAAATATAAATATTCAAACCATCTCTCCTGATACAAAATTTTTGAAGTTACCATTAGGCTACATTCAGTTAGTTTGAAAAAATGTCATTGAATATATTGTTTAATTATAAATGTGTTCATCTTCAAAATGAGTTCTCCCAACTTTTTCACAAATTTTATTTTCATTACTAGTATTTTTTGTCAAAGAAGTACATTGTGCAACACTATCTTATCCAGGAATGAACATCAAGAGGAATATGGAAAATGTGAAAAGTGTATTGATTCATTCATTTCCTTGATTTTTGATACTCATTCAGAACATTAGTCATATTACTTTGGCCATTAGCCAATTTACTTTATACTGACCACTACTTATTTTTCTAGTTTGTTAATGGTGAATTTGAAACCTAAATTGTTACAGAAAAACTTTCTTGATCTGGATATGAATTTTAAGCTGTATACTAGAACATTATTGACTTTAGCTACTACTCTTCATAGATCCAGGGATATGAAGGACTTGTTCGTTGATTTGGCTCAAATTTCAGAATATTTCAAACAAGGAAATTGGACCAACCATGATTTTGAACAGTTCCTTTTAGCTTATGGTCACTGTGCAAATGAAGTTGAACCTTTAAGGTATTCGCTTATTTCAAAACTGTTCAAATATATCAGTAAAACAACAGATTATTTTTGATATGAACATGGAAAAATAAAAGGCTCTAGTTTTTAACATTAATAATTAATTTCGGATATTTTTTTTCAGGAGTAATTCGACATTGAAATCTAGCTGGGAAAAGTTTATGAAAGTTATTACAAAGTGTTTATTAGTAATATATAATTAAAACGTTTTGAAATGTCTTCATATCAGAATGTAGATAAAAACAGTGTAGCATATGATTTTCTAAACCCTTAATATTTTTTTGAATAATAAATGTTGAAGTAAAATAAACTTATTCGTTGGCCTGTCACAAAAATTGGAAGCATAAAATAAATTTATTTTTGAATATTTTAAAGTCAATTTCAACATCATTCACATGGTATTCATTGTGTACCTGGTTAAGTCTATTTATTAGGTAACTACTGTGTGACTGAATAACTCTTTTATCTACTTTTTTGGGCATTTTTCACCTTCCACAATCTCAAAAAAATATAAAAATTGTAATAGAGAACTTAAGCACTAACTTATTCGGGTGAACTACACCTGTATCTAAGGTGATAATGTCAAAAAAAAAAATGACTAGTTCAGTTCTGCTATATTATACCAGCATTTCGCCAAAATTGGACGAAAATTATTGTTATATTAGAATATGAAACAAATTAAAATGTTTTATCAAAAGTTTTGGAAGAAAACTTGAAATCAAAGTCAAACGAACTGATTATATTGAAGTGAAATTAAACAAGAAAACAAATAGTACACAAAAATGGGAGTTATATAGTTTACTATAAATAGACATGTAAGCTTTCCATAAACAATTTTATTTTAACAATTGATATTTGCAGTATACTGAACAGCACCATATTTTCTATAAGAAAAAAAATTTCAATTTGTTGACTATATAATCTACTGATGTTATATGTCGTATTCACTGTAGCTAATCCTATTGTAGATTTATACTTTTTTTTTTTGTAAATTTTACCAGTTTTCTTTAGGCCTCCGTGCAACTTTATAATGTCGCCGGATTAGAAGATATTTATCCAGTAATATTGTAAATAAGACCAGAATTTTTACTTAAAATTGTTTGTAATACTCAGTGTTTGGGAAAGTTTAGGGCCACCTTCAGTCTAAAACCTGAGAAAATCAAACAGAACTTGCCAAAGGCCTGAAGACCAATCGGTATCATGTCACTTGCATATCATATACATTAAAAAAACTATTTTTGACAGGCATATTAGGGACATAGCACTAGCTACCAGACCACTGCATCTAGACTGATTTAAGTTCACATCAGGGGTGTCAATGGAAACAACCATATGCTCAGTCATGGAAAAAGTAGAATGTCGACAAGGAAGTGCTTTTAGTTGCCTTTTTGAATAACGAAGACGCTTCTGGTAATACGTACCTGAACAATGTTTTCGAGAGGAACAGATCTTGAAGGTGTCCAAACAAGATCATAGTTATGTGAATGTGGTTTTCTCTAAGCAAGCCAGGTGGACTTGTAGGTGATACCGGTATTGAAATAATTTCGCGAAAGTTTTTCATAAATCTACCAATACGACATGGAGAGATGAACTCCTCAATGTGACCAATGTACTGCCGGATTTACTCTGCTATTTCAACAGAATTCAAAACTCATACACTTTTATAACTCGTCGCTATTGTAATATTCGGAGCTCATAAATATGATGTAACTCGGATTAGTTCGGAAAATAAAACAAATTGATTTCTTTACAAATTATATTGGGAACTGCCTGGAATGTTTATAAAAATATATATACAGAAAATGGTAGTAAAACATTCCCATAAAAACGATAAAATCACGGAGACCAATTCGATGCATAAACATGGTTTAACTATAATCAGTATACTCAGACAAACAAATTCGTGAGCTTACATAAGTTTTAGAAACAAATGCGAAATCACAATCAACAGAAATTATATTTGTAGAAATTCATATTGAATATAGAATAAAGAAAATAAATTTTGTCTAATCTTTATTAACTTTCAAGTAACTTGAGTTACTCCAATATATAATAAATAAAGTAACTTTTGTCCTATTTATTTTGTCTTGAAAATGGTCTAATAAATTGAAACTGGTCGTAAGAAATAATAAACTTAATAGAAATTAGACAGAAGTGAAAACTATCGAGGAGAGATACATACGTATAAGAAAATGAATAGTTCCAAATAAATTACTCTGTGAGAAATCTTGCATAAATGTCTGTCGAATATAATTCAATATCCAGCGTCGTTTCAGCCGAGGGAGTAGTTGTTCTTCGACAGACGTTTACCACACCCTACTGTGTAGGTAGTTGGGAGAGAAATAAGTTATTTTCTTTAATCTATATTCAAGAAATGTTTTCTCAAGTACTTTGTCATATATTTCGTTTATTATGACTGCCTAAATGATGATACTTCTATTATTATTAGCAAAACACACTAATTAGTGTGTTTTGCTTAAACATTTCATATATTTTGGAGGTGAATACACGCTACCGGAAATATTGACACTTTCTATTATTCACATCTTGGTTTCCCAACCAAACCTTATATGACATGGCAATGTGGAAATTTTGAAGATTTCCTTACATTCAGTGGAACCAGAAGCGCGAATTGGCTTACCAATTGAATAGAAGTAAAAGCTTAAAACATAGGCCGATGACGTCAAGGGCTCAGAATTTCAAAAATTATATCTAGACAATGATAAGAAAAAAAGGTTTCTGTATGAATTTACGTTTTCTTTGTAATCAGTTGAAAAAATACTCGTAAAAGGAGCCCTCGGGGTGCAATTCTTGAACATGCGGTCATCCGTACACTATCCCGTCTTGTATAAAAAATCCGTATAAGACTTGGTATAAATTTCGGAAATAATTGAAAAAATTCAAGATGGATCTCAGATGTTGGTTTATTTCCAGTTTGTAATTTGGATTGATTACATAAGGTGATTCTTTATTTGTTTAATTTTGAAATTACAGAATACCTAACGGGCCAGTGCCTAATTAACAAAAAAGTAGGTATGTTTAAATATATTTGAAAACAATCAGGAGTTTGGAAGAAATTGTTATATTGTTAATGTCACCACCTTTTTTTAAAAAACATCTATTTTTCCGTTAACCAGCTGTCGCATCCCTACCAACGACAACCCTCAGAAGTCCAGACTTGTGCGAGCTAAATAATAACGAGGCCTCACCTTTTAACGTGTGATTCCTAACATGGGTTGGACGATAGCAAGTGAAAATCGATCGTTTAGCCTGGGGCTTGAACTAACGACCAACATGTCGGTCGATTTGAGTGAGTGAACAAAGAACCCATGTCGAACCGCCCGGCTACCGACCGACATAGTTGAAATCTTGTTTGCTTTCATAACTAAGGCTTTGGAATTTGTTTAGAAGGTTATCTGTTGTTTCTTTCATAAGCCGGGACACAAACCTTCACTCCCATAACTGACGGGATTCCATCTATAAGAACATGAATTCCCAATTAAGATTCCATCAAAACTATCAGTGTCAGAGGATATTTACCACCGTGTACTCGTTATCTTATTTCAGTCAGATTTATGGACCTATGGCCCCTTATCCTTACCGGAAACTTCACTAAAAGCACCTGCAGCTGCCCTAAGGCCGTTGGGAGACCTTCGGGAGAGCTGCAGACATTCTCTGACGATAAGACGGCCCTCGCGTACGAGACGTCGCTCCTGATTGTGTTTCTTCCGACAGGCCTTGGGTTTGTGGTCTGTCTGTTTTCGTTTGGCCTATCTGAGACTTTTTTATTTTCAAGGCGTTCTGGGCACCCATGGAAGCTCGCTGGGTGTTCTCCCTTGCAGTTAAAGCATCGCAAGGGCGAGTTTTTAGGTCTTTTGCATTCCTTGGTCAT
>WOGO01006548.1:0-11693 GCA_015342085.1 Leptinotarsa defecta | reverse complement strand
ATAGAGGAGATAGACGGAAAGAAGCACAATACAAGCCGTAGATTGCTTGTATTGTGCTTGTATTGCTCATTTCAACTGATTTTTTTATTCTAATTGAAATAGAAGAAAGATCCAGTTACTATTTTTTGTACTCGATTTATCTATACCTGCTGGTGAAAAAGTAATACTTCAGTGTACCGTTTAAAAGGGAATTACAAATCCAAGAACATGATATACCACTTGACCACCCCATTTATTCGTTACTACTCGTATGACTAACATCTACTTCTCGTAAATGTTATATTATATTCTGGAAGAAAGATATTTAAGATGAATTTTCAAGATTACATCCTTATTCGAAATCGAAAAAATTATTCTTTCTTTTCAGAAAATAATTACCTGAAATCTGATTTTCAGACAATCTAAGCGAAACTCGTTTTGAAAATTAAAGGAAAATCATCTTATTTCTAGGAGGCGTACTTTCAATTACAACTTAGCATTAGTTGGTGTTACTCAGAATCTTGAAAATCCCACTTCACAACATTTCTTGTCACTACCTGACAAACTGCAATCGCTATCAGATTGACCGGACCATTGCTCCCTGGTAAGTTCCCACGGTGAAGCTCACCCAAACGCCGGCAAACTCCAAACTCGACTTCCTCCTGGACATTGCTTGCTGCATCTGGCATCTCGGCTGACCGAAAGAGATGTAAAACTAGAATGGCAGATCATTGACCTCGCGAAGTTAGTGGGTCAGGGCTCGTGTCGGTCGGTGACCCTGCATTTGCGGTCATTTACCATTCGCCAGTTTAAAAGAGAGGACGAAGATTCAGCATTTCTCAGTGAAAGACTTCTTCACTGCTTGCAAGAGCTTGTGGCAATGATTGCCCGGGCCAAGTCGAATCAAGACAAGATTGGAATGTTGACCAATGGGAACCCAACGCGATATGTTTCTCAATATACACTTCTCGCTTCATTCAATACTCCTGTAAGTTGAAAAGTTACCATAGCAACATGAAAAACGAATTAGCCTATATCAGAAATTTTGGATTTCGTAATTTCTTTCTTTATTCCAATTGACGAACTTTTAGAGTAGTAATTGATATATTCAATTCATTAACGAATGTATCGAATGCAGACTGAATAAGAAAAAGTGATTTAGTAGTTGTTTCGAAAATATTTTTTTCGTGTAATTCAATGTTTATATGGAAGTAGTTGTTTCGAGAGGGCCTTTTTTCAGTTTGTATCTGAAAGTTACTTCTTTGAATGATCTACACATCTTTGTAGAGAGTTTATTTTGAAATTGATTGCATTATTTCTTCCTTTAGAAGATTTTCACGTTTTTTTGTATGAAGATGCGGAAGTAGAAAGCCAACACTTTTTTTTAATTGAAGGGGTTATATTTTTATTTATATATTTCCCAACACTCATCTTTTACCCTGTATTTCGATTTGTATATTCTAAAATTTGATTTGAAAATATCCTAATTTTTTTCATTGTTCAGATGATTGAAGTCGATTTATTATTATTTTTATTTTCAGTGAAGAAGCAAGATGATCTCCAAATATATTGCTTCTTCGATTTTTCATGTCGATATGGTTATTTCTCAATGTGGTACTGTAGAAATAGATATTTGCAAACTTCTGACATTAGTCATGGTGGTCAAATTTTGGTACTATTTGAGGGTAGTTTCCACTTCTGAAGCCATCTTGAGTAGTAAGTTTTTTAGTATTTTATTATAACCGATTTCAATCAAATTATCTACTCGGTCGTAGTAATCAGATTGGTCTAGGATCACAACCTTATTGGCTTTGCCTGCTTTCAGATGGAAAACATTTTTCGCCTTCAGTTGATAATGTTATTTTTCAGTTTCTTGCAGACTTCACGAAAAAGCCTTTTAAGAAGTCTCTAACAAGGGTTGAAATGAAATTGTAGTGAGGAGGAGCACCAAATTTTTCAGGATATTGGTTGTTATCTCAATAAATAACAAATCATACCAAGTTGAATAAACTTTTCTTCTATTAGATATTCATTGGCTGGAGTATATTATTTGGTAAGTTTACACATAATGTGCTTTTTCAATGTTTGTAGATATTTTTGATACTGATCAGGAAATCTCTATTCGGATAAACAATAAATGAATGATTTTTGTATGAAGACAATGAATTTTTTGGGCAGCATCAAGAATATCAGTGTATTCATTCTGAGTTATTCGTTGCGATCACTACACGTGGACTGTAATTGAATCTAAGGAAACAAATAAAAATTAAAAAAGACGTGATGAGAAATGAGAGATTTTACCGGCGTTTTTATGTACTGAAATAAAGAAAGTGTGAATATGACCATTTATCACTTAGTTGTTATTGAATAATGACTACCAAAATGTTAATTATTGTCAGTCTGTAGTTAGGTGTAACCTATTGAGAGCAAATAACTACAAGTCAACAAATTTTAGTTGAAAGAAAATTTATTTTATGGACTAGAAGCAATAGACATTATCATGTTTTAGTACTCTTGAAATGATAAAGTTCTATCAATATTCGATAGAAAAATTAAATAATTGTAGACGTTATAGTATCGCCACTGAATAAGAAGATACGTTCATTAGTGAATTTTTCTTCCTAATGTCGTGATGTGCAACCAAACCATGAGTTAATGTATATATTACTAGTATTCAATAATGATATTTTGATGATATTTGAATAAAGAGGTCAAACCCGGTCTGACAAAATACTTTCTGGTCAAAACATTATTGACGTCAAAGTGTCTTCAACTAATTAGTAAAAGTGTAAAATCTGGGTTAAACACATATATTAAATTTCGCTTGGGCTTAAGTGCTAATTACACAGTTTTTGAAAGTTTATGTTTAACCTAGATGACTGTATTATATACATAAAAGTAAAATGAAAATGGGGTCTTGTTTTTTCCCCAAAAGTGATCTACTAGGTTGTGTGAGCATTTCACATTTCATTAATTTCATTTCTGTTTTTTTCGGAGAAGAGGTTCAGCAATTGATACCCTCATTCATAGGCAATAAATAATGGAAATACTCATACTTATACTAAATAACCAAACTACTCCAGATACAATGTAAATATATGAGATGTATCATATTGAATCATATTGTGTAAATGTGACTCATCCCAATCATTAGAGTTTTGAGGACTAGGTTTATTGACCCTTCTCAAATTATGTGAATTACTCTTCATTATCACGTACCTAATTTATATCTTCTTCAATTTTGAATTATATTAATCAGTGGCCATTCTTGAAACTGTATTTTCGTTGATGTTCTTAGGTGGTTGTGCAAGTTTCAATGAATATGAATAAGACCACACTGCAGATAAAATGGCAACAAGTTGAATTTTTTACTGGAACTTCATTTTATCATGAAAAATATCGACCATTATTAAGTTCTAGCAAATGTCGACAGACATTTTTCAAATATTGAATATAAAAGTAGAATATGACTTTTCAGCGGATTCTTTATTTTTCAGTAAGGAGTATTGAGTACTCCACAAAAAAAAATTCAAAGAATATTGATAATGATGATTATAATGTCTACAGAACATAGAAATTGATATATCTTGGAACTGTCCAAAATACGATAACATTTTTTTCTTTTCTATTGATCGCAGAACTTTGTACACGACTGTATGCTTAGTTTTTATTTTTCGTAAATTACCGAAATGTCCCAGAAATTATTATAGCAACGTAAAGTACCTGATGTACCTTCAACAATGAAGTTATTCGTTTTGTAGAATTCATTAATTTTTTGAAACTCGGGCATCTGTCTCAAAATATAGTTAAATTTGCAATCTACTTTTTCTACATCGCCATATAGGCAAAGGCATATTTTTTATGTGATTTCTTCCAAATCTCAATTTACAAACTCATGGTAAGACTCTGCTTATTTTCATTTCTTTTTTTGTTCGGAATTGTTGGTTTTGCGAAGAAAAAAGGTTGAATACAGGTAATTTCTAATTTTATCATGTCTTTGATTATTTGCATGACATTTAAATTTTTGTTAATAAAATGGATATTATGAGTATGTGTTTTAATGTAACTGAGGTTTTTTTGAACCTTTGACATTCGAAGGTTAAGTGAAATGCATTTGGGACTCACATCTATTCAATTTTCATGTTCTAATATGTAGCACATATTTATGACTACACACTCGATGAATCCGGACACGAAGTGTCCGTTACCGAGATTAAAGTTGAAATTTCGAATTTAGAGTCCTAATTTCGAGATTAAAGTCTGTCGACTTAGAGATGGAAGTCATAATTTCGAGATCAAAGCCGAGATCGATGTCGTAATTTTGAGGTTCAAGTTGGAATTTGAGTTGTATTTTTCGAAAAATAAATGATAAAAATATAAGTCTCTTTCGTACTATTTTGATTAGAAAGCATGACGGCTCGTCAGGCTTAGCCTGCTCCTGTAGCAAAAACTTTCATCTCATTGAAATTTGAAAATAAAAACCAGTTGATAGCACTGAATGTTGCCGAAAATAGTGGTTTTCAATTTTATGACCAGATCATTTAGCATGTTATTTCAAGACTTTGCGTGATGAACTACAACTATCAAACGTTGAACATTTCAAAAAACTATGGGTAAATGATTTGTTTGAAATGAAAGAAATAATTCACTGAGGTAAATTGTACGTCTGATGATTTGTACGTCAAACTAATGTTCAGAATGAAATTTTCTGTATGTGCACTAAATTAACAACATAAAACCCGACCATAGCTCGGAAACTGTCGATTACCTGGACATTCATTAATATATTTGACAAACTGATATGATGATATTTCATCATTTGGTCGCTGAAACTCATTTCTGAAAATAGTAAAAGAAACTGTAAATGCATGATGCCAATGTCCGGTCACTTTATTTCCATGGTGCTGGCTAGGCCAAGTGAAATTCATGAAATATTTTATAGCAATATTTATCTTCTTGCTGCCACCTGAAGAAACAAAAGTAATTCAAAAAATTTGAATTTCAAATATTACCCAGAACGAAATAATGCATGTCTGGACAGAAACATATATGAAATATTTTGTGAAAACCGTGTTTGTAAACAAACCAGAGTGCATTAACATCATGTGTCCCTGAAACAAATATTTGGGAGTGGAAGTTGTGCCATGGGTATGAATATATGTGGAAATAAAAGTCAGCTGTGCAAGTGCGAGTCTTCCGTAGGCCATTCGTGACGTCACAGAGTCACAGGTAAATGAACCTCTACGTCATCTCAGTTCAATGGCAAATCGCGACCCAGATCTGACTCTAACAACGACAGCGAACACTCGGCAGATACCTATACTTAAAAATCACGAGGTCTTTATCTTGGAAATATCTAGTAAATTGAATACTTGAATCACTATGCGGAACTACGTCTACACAATGTCTCCAAGATACAGAGTGGAATTATTCAGTGGTTATTGGGACCTAACCGTAGTAATAACGTTTGTGGGCGAATCCAATCATGGGGTGTTTTCATAGTGTTTTTTCTCGATACAGTTTAGCTTCTACAGTAATAATATTTTTGTGCTTTATAGGTAACATTTTTGTACTTTTTGAGTAGATGACCGTAGAAGACCGCAGACGAACATAGAAAACAGCAACCGTTTTGATTTTTCATGAAGGA
The DNA here is from genome assembly GCA_015342085.1 of Leptinotarsa defecta. NCBI lineage: Eukaryota > Metazoa > Arthropoda > Insecta > Coleoptera > Chrysomelidae > Leptinotarsa > Leptinotarsa defecta. Next base: position 6,067 of record WOGO01006548.1, on the reverse strand, counting down.
CATACTAATAACTGAGAAAATCTGATTCATTGAATTAATAAAAACATGAAGTTCGAATATATAAAGTTCAAAAAACAATACCTATCTGGATTTAGACACTGGAAATTACTTGTCTATGTACATTCTTTGCACGAAGAATTTCTCCTTTCCCAAAATGGGAATTATATTGTTTTAGTAAGGACGAAAATAACAAAATCAGAGAGCGAGAAGAGTGTAATAAATTTAATTCAATAGACATCAAGCTCCTGAAAATTAGAGCAATAACTCATTGGAATTGAAAGGGTTATATTTTTAGGAGTGATTAATTTTTGGGAAAGAAAGTTTTTGGCTTTCTACTACTCTATCAGATGGAGTAGTAGAAAGCCAAAAACTTTCTTTCCCAAAAACTCATTGGAGTTATAATGACGAATAAAAACAATCATTTCAATGATTCAACAGCACACAAAAATATTGTAATTTCTATCAACAAATTGGGATGAGAAAGAAAGCAAATTCAATCCGATCTGGATGATTTGAGCTGCTGTAAAAAACAGAAAATATAATCAATCTTCAAAAGATAGTGATTCCGTACTAGGAAATATAGAAACGATTATTAATGAAGTGAACGTCAGTGGTGAGTTGATAAAATGTGTCCAGCATGTCATAGAAAAGGAGAATAAATATTACATGACAACTTTCATTGACCCCATTATTATAACTCCAAATTCAGATTCAAGCTCTGGAAATTCAGGTAATGAACCTTAAATTTTCATTTAATTTTCATGTAAGTACATGGCATTACTCTTTACTACTAATTAAAAAATTTGTATAAGTTTATAATAATTAATTTTTTTATGAAAAAAATACCGCATATAATATACCGCATATAAATCATACCACCCTCCATGGGCGGAGTGGTATGATTATTATATGCGAACACTTTAGATAGAAGGCTGTGCTATCATCTCAAACTCTTTTGAGTAGAGCTACCAACACTGACCTAAAAACTTAGCAAGTTGACTTGGATGTCACACCAGTAGGTGGTTTCTCTTATGTCTCGCTTGCGTTTACGCAGTTAATTTTATTAAGTATTCTTATTGGTTGTTCACATTTTGTCTTCAATCGTGGATCTCCTGCCCGATACTGAGGATGCCCAACAGGTTGAAACAGTTGGCTGCATTAACCTTTTTCGATTTCATAACCATTTCTAGAAATATGTGGATTCGTTTTTCGATGGTATTACAGGTTAGCTTCCCAAATTTCTGCTACCGCAGTTGTCGGTTGATTGGTCAAATCACCAACAGTGACATTTAAACTTGGCAAGTTGACTTGGGTGTCACACCAGTAGGTGGTTCCACTTATGCCTAGCTTGCGTTTGCGCATAATAATGGATAAAACAGTTACATACCTGTGCTATGTGAGAATATTTTCTTTAAAAATTTTAATTTTGAATGAAATCCTCAACATGAGAATGACAACTTGGTGACATTGATTGATTTCTTCTTCCCGTAAAGGTTTGAAATGTTGAATCTAAGGTTCTGACGGATAGGAATATGCTGAACTAATTTCCGAATTTTGATCCGTGTTCTGTGCTACTATCCTCAATGGAATGGATCTCAAGACGTTTCGACAAATTCTCATATGTCATCTTCTGGCGATTTCTGTTAAGTGTTCGGAATTCGACTGTCCTCACATGATCTGCTTCCTACTATATAGATATTGATGTTGTTTTTTACCTGAGTTCTTCTTCTTGATTGGCCTCTTCTTCCCGTAAATGATTGAAATGTTGAATCTTAGGTTTTTACGGACAGGAATATGCTGAACTCAGAGTGAGGTCAGACGACTTCCGAACACATAACAAAGATCGTCAGAAGATGGCAGATGAGACTCTGTCGAAAAATCGTGAGATCGATCCCATTGAGAATAGTAGTACCTACCTGAGTTCTTCTTCTTGATTGACCTCTTCTTCCCGTAAATGTTTAATCTAAGGTTTTGATCCGTGTTCTGTGCTATTATACCTATATAGTAGAGCCTTCCGAACACTTGAGAGAGATCGCCAGAAGATGACAAATGAGACTTTGTCGAAACGTCGTGAGATCAATCACATTGAGAATAGTAGCACTCATACTATCATAAGCTGCTCTCAAATTTGATGTTAATATTAAAGTAACCTGTAGTTTTACCTGAAGATGACAATAATCACTGTTGAAATGATTGAAATATAGTGTCATGAGAGTACACTTTTACGCTTGTTGCATTCCCAAATATTTATATTTTCCATATCCTAGCTGGTCAGAAAACAGTACCCTTCTACATATATCTAATCTCAATTTGAATAATAATCCCATTCAAGCAATCCATATCACAATCATTATTATTTAAGTGTTCAACTCTGATGGTAGGATGAAAATTTTCATTAGGTCTGATGTTTGAGTATCTCCTTATAAATATATAAATATTCTCAGTGTTTTTTTATTGAAATAATTGATATTTACTGAACTGTGTTTCTTGTTAGTATAAGTCAATATATTTTGTAGTATTCAAAGTGTGAATATGTATGATTTTCATTTGAACCATACGGCAAAGTGAAACCATCAGTGGAATTGTAATTTACTCATCATTCACATGAAAATGTTATAATTTGGTATACATAGATGAGATGAATAAATATAATAATTCTGCTTATATGACTGTTTTTGTTATGACAATAGTTTTACATACTTATTCTTAAAAAATATATTGTAGAAGTCACATGCTCAAAACGAAAATATTTGAAATATTTCTCACAATTAGAAAGATACAAATGTGAATAGTTTCAGTACAATTCTATAATAGTAGGCACTATATTCTCTGAAATTATGTTGCATTAAAACGAAAACATTGTAGTCAAGATTGTGATTCCTATATTTTATCATCATTTTTTCTCATCTGTTTGGTATAATTTCCATACGCCTATGCAAGAGACAGATTAAGGCAAAAACATCAGTCATTTCTGAGAATTTTGTGCCTGCTATTCTGAAATCATGATACTACAACAAAGAAGTTTAAAGTCGGTCTACTAAAAATGCCAATACTGATTGAAAGGAAATATTTTCTGTATTATACATATATAATCACATTTAATGAATGAATTATACACTCTTGCATGATTTATTATTTAAAGCCCCATTTCAACATTCTTTTTCAATGTATGAGAGAAAATTCATTCGAGATTGAATCATGTAAACAGATTTCCTTCTAAGGTCCTATTTAAACACATCAACAAATTGCTCGTAATATGTAATATGGAACCTTTGGTGTAGTAATGAATATTACTGGAGTTTTATCCCAACAAAAAACTGTTATTTTTAACACCGGTTTGGTGTTGGAATAAAACTCCAGTAATATACATTAACAAAGGAAAACAACATTCAAACGATAACATAACTTGGAACGGTGGAAAAAGAAAACAATTAACCAAATTTTCAATGTAGGATGTGTCCTACTCTGGCTGGGACATATTTATTTGTAGTCAGTCTTTCGCGACTTCTCATACGTCTACCTAGATAGTCTCAGGCATGCTGAATCGTTGAAAATATAATGCTTCATTCAATAAGTCATAAGTTTGAAACAAATCATGGAATCAAAATGAGTTAGTAAAAAATTTTATTGAAAGAACCAAGCTTGCATACAGGATGGTTTTGAGTGTCACCAAACGATGTATTTCACAACAGGGTGACTTAAGTGTACAAGATGGAAACATAACTTTGCTTTTTTTGTGTTTGATTAGGAAATCTGTTCAAACTGAATCAATCTGAGATAGTTTTTTCTATCCATTAAAAAATATCAAAATCTGTCTGAAAATAAAAAAGTTATTCGAGATCAATATTTGAAAACATTCCAACGTGGCGGTTTTTTTTATGCACCTGGGTGTATTCTGCCTTAAAGTCAAAATTAGAAGAAACAGTATCCTATTTCTTCCATTTTATTTCAACCACCATTTTTATCAATATCAATGAATCATTGGGTCGTAAATAGCAGTATTGATTAATTTCAACTAAATTAGATATTATTTGTTTCAGACCCTGCCTACAGTTGAAAGTAAAATCAAAATTTTTCATTTTCAGTCATCAGCTGAAGCTCATTCTGATAGTCTTAGCATATTCATTATAAAAATTTATTCACATAGGATTTTTTGTGCTCAAAAGATTTTTCACTACCTAAGAATCACACTTTGAAGAGGAGCAGACGTTTTTTATAGAAGAAACTTATCAGATCCTCTCGAATAAAAAACATCCCTCAAGGAAATGCCAAAATCCTTATTCTTCTCAAATGCCAGATGCCAGGGTATTACATTACTCTTACGGACAAGTCTATCACAAAATGAAAACAAAGACTGCACAGACGTCTTCCTACTCGGATAAAAAAATCGCACGTGCTGATTCCGACGTTCTTTGTGCACCTATACACACATCAATATCATACACATTTTTTATGACATAAAAAAGATAAGGAAAGAAATTAAAAGCGGAAGGAAAGCAGAGAACGGCTTAGGTAGAAAATAAATATCTGGCGATTGTGTTTGGAGAGGCCCGCCATATGGCACGTGCCAATATGACCAACACCTTGCCTGTAGGAGAATCATTAAAAAATCTATAAAAAACCACGATGCGGCTAAAAGCAACCAGGAAACAACTAGCAACAGCTTGGGCGGAAGCGGAAATTCTGAGCAAGATAAAGTGCAATGCAACTATTCTCTGTATCGTCTATTCAATTGTTGATAATTATTACAAGTTCCAGGAGAGATTGTAGGCATGGGCGTCGGCGAGGGGTGTCATCACTTTCTAGTTTCGCACGTTGAAGAACGATTGTTATCAATTATTTTAGGTAGAAAGGAAAATTACGTTGAAACGTTTACGGAGACACCATTAGAATCGGTCTTATTTAAAGACTTACATGAAATTTTACTTTGATATCGCTATTTCATTAGGATAAGATCAGAAATAATATAAGCATTCGTCACTGATTTTGGCATTTTGGCATCGGAAATAAACTTTTTTGACCGAATTTCAACATAGTCATTCGGAAGCAATGCACAGTACACCAAATTTCATTATCAATAATACTTATGCTTTCGTTCATTCTATACATTAATTCGCTGTTCAGCTCATCAGTTCCTGCAAAAATACGAGTACCAACCTTCGTCGATGGAACTTTTTTAAGGCATTAATTGAGATACTCACACACACACACACAGAAAATCTTACATACATCTTCTATTATTCTGACTACTCTGTGATTATTACAGAGATAATATTTTACAGCTGAAGCTCCAATGCAATGAAATAGCTATGCATTATCATTGATAGTATTCTTAAATGGAATGCGCATATAAGCAACTCAACCAAAAACTTCTATATTCACTGTTCAGAATCAAATATCTCGAAAATGTTCTCAGATTCGATTCATGATACGTCCAGTTAGGTTAATATTTTCTCTTTGAGGAGCTGATCTTATGAGATGTAATATGCTGTTTAAACGCTTGCCCAATGTATATCTTGTCACAATGACAGCAAGGGATATATTAATCAAAATCACTACGGAGGCAGCTGCGTGACATACGGGTCCAGGAAATTATACAAATATGAAAGTTATTGAGTGTCTTGATATAAAAACAGAAGTTAATAATCGCACATAGCACACAAGAAAGTGGCAAACCATAGACACGTGTTTCGGGCTTTTGGCCCATCATCAGTATCGTGCAGCCAAGTGTAAGGATGGGCAACACTTAGTTACCGTGGTGATTTTGATAGTTTTCATGTAAACACAAGATATATCAACTGAAACCACAAATGTGCGGTTGGCTCCTTCTGGTGGCTCCGTGCATTTGTATTTCTATCTTTTGGTAACCAAGTGTTGCCCATGCTTACACTTGGCTGCAACATACTGATGATGGGCCAAAAGCCCGAAACACGTGCCTATGGTTTACCTTTCTTGAGTGCTATTTTCAGTATTTCAATATTAAAGTTTACAAAAAGGATTATCTGCGAGCGCTTTCGACAGTTGGTAGTACTGTCATCTTCTAGGCACTCCTCAAGTTTGAGGAGTT
>WOGO01006547.1:0-11694 GCA_015342085.1 Leptinotarsa defecta | reverse complement strand
AACATTTCATTGTCAGAGTAGTAGAACAAATGTGAATTTCAAAGCACCAGTAAATTTAATGTGTTATAGTTTTAATTTAATATGTAACATGTGTGATATTAATGGAAACTCTTTGAACTTTATCAAGGACTGTATCTTACATAGAACCTTTCATTTATAGTTTTTTTTTTATATAACTTTCAACCTTGTGAAGGCTAATTCATTTATAATATATCAATTGAATCTAATTATATTATTTCATTTATATTATTAATATCATTTATAATTTGTCAATTTGATAGGTAATATGTGAATTTATTTGAATTGAATGTTATTTTTTTAGTATATTTTCTTTAACATTTCCTGTAATTGGGTGTACACCTGTTGAAAATGAAGTGCTATCTATCTATCTATCTATCTTTCGGTAGCTTATCATATTTAAGTGAAATTTGCTGTGTCAAATCGATATTTAACAAGCAGACAGCACTTCACTCGTCACAAACCGCAGGAGCACACTCAATGCACTATAAGTAGGAAAATATATGGTGAAAGAGCACCAAAAGTGCTGCATTCGTATTCCAACATCAGACTACTTGTGGATAGTGGTTGCGAATACTTCCCTATAAAAGTTTCCGTCAAACGATCAGCGTATAGTTCACTCAAGGTACTCTTACTCTAGCATAAAAAACGTAGGGATGAAATATGATTTTACATCAATAATTTGAATGTTGCGAGACATATGAATTCGCAACACAGTTGAATATATCATAAAGCTGAGTTTCATAAATAAGTCAGTTGCGCTCGCGCTTGAATAATGTCAGTTGTACCATTTCAAAATGCAGGAGCAAAGCTTATAAATACTAATCAGATATGGTATCGGCGTACTCATGAAAGTAGTACGGATGGGTATCTTGGTAGATGGGAAGGACCACCTGCCGCTGACCACCATTATCTCAAGAAGTGCATGTCCTCATACCTATTCAAGTCGCGTTCACTGCAACTCCACGCTGCACCACAATTCTCCCTTTTTGCGATATACACATACTCGCAGGATTACTGCAGCTTCTTATGGTATGAAATTATTGGTAGAATAACTGAGAGCTCGTTACAAATTCTTTGAAAAATATCGTCGAATATTTGCAACTTCGACGACTTTTTCAAATCAACTCATTGATATAGAGTGTTTCTGTGATGAATTTTAATACTACAAAGAATGCTTTGAGTATCTCCATTACAAGATTTATACTTTCCATGTATTAGACAGTAGCAAATTATAAATTTGTTGAGAGTGTGAAAGATCTCTCTGGAAACGAGATTTGTCAAAAAATTATTATATTATGATTGGCGGATCTAAAATGGGAATGTGAAATCACATACCGAATCAAGATTATAAATAAAACAGTTTCAATTGGCAAAAAGTAATCATATTGGCAGATACATTCTAGAAATTCAAGAGATACATACTTTTCTGTATCCTATACATTTATTTCTATTGGAATATTCGAATTATGTATATGAGAATGTGAAGATCAATAAAGTTGTTTTGGCTTTCAACTTATTCTCAAATAATGACAATCTCTTAAAGAAGCGGAGGACTAGGATGATATCAAATCAATAAAAACTCCTTAGCAAAATATGTATATCTGAATCGAACATCTTTGAACAACTCTGTGATCTACCTTCCGGAATTTATGCAAAAATTTCATTGATATTTTTCAATTTTATCTTTCTTTCTTCGGAAGTTTGGCATTCCTTATACATAGATGAAGTAATGTAGGTAGCCCAAAATTTCTTCTATTCAAATTGTACCCTACCTCAAGGTTAAACTCGAACTATATCCCTTTTTTTTGGTTATAAATCTATTTTAAAGAATGATATTGTTACCACGTTCAGACTTCCCTTGATTGACAAATCTTGTTTTTAAAGCCTGAAATGCCCTTCCATCTGGTTGTCTTCTTTCAGGGAACTTCTGTTTGTAAATCCCAGATGCATGGAGGCAGTTTCCGTCACTTTCCCCCAAAACATAGATCACCTGCACCATATCTTCCAACATATAATTCATAATAAAAATTATTCAATCTACATGCGAAAGAAACTTCAACATATGGCGTTATTGACACATTCCGAGATTCATTTTTTGATGTCAGTCATGGATACCTGGGTTTTTAAAGAAAAAAGCAGTATAAATATTCTTTAGGCTTTTTACGCATTCCTTACCGTTGATACCGCTGATAACTATCACTGATAGTATGACAAATGCTTATGTACTAGCAATTAGTTTGAAAATTGGAAAAACAAATTTGAGTAAGTAAACGTAAGAAAATATATTCTTTTGTGGTAACAATTACTAAAACTTGGTATAATTTGTAAAATATCAGTTTTCCGTATACGTAGTATACCTCCAATAAAAAATATGGTGAAATGTTGAAACATTTCATACAAATGAAAAAATACAGGGTGTTCCGTTTGAAACAGTTGAATTATGTCTGTTTGAAAATGAATGAGAGTTGTTTGACCCTATGTATTGTTTCCGAAAATTGAGATTTCCGTAATTATCATAGGGATATTGACATACCATTTCTAAAAAAAAAAACACTCAATTGCTGTAGAAATGAGAGTAGTGAATTTAAAAAAATATTGTCTACAAAATAGTTTTATCTAGAATAAAATGGCAATGCCGCAATGGAAACTCGAAAACAAAAATTCCTTATAGAGCTAAAAAATATGGAATCGAATGACGCATTCCATTAAAAAAAATATCTTTGGTTGGCCACGCACGGCTGAATCACCCAGTATGCCAGAAAATAATTTTACAAGATAGTATTCATCAATATAATTGCAAAAAAATTCAGTGGTTCGAAAAAGTGTTTCCTCTGATAACAATGGACCGAGGAAATTTTGTCGACTCGCCCTGTATAGTACCGAATCAGAAGGTCGAATACGCATTTTTTTTCTAAATACTCACGGGGTTTTGAATTTTGGCTTAACTGGAAATTAATGAATAGAAAAATAATTACAAACATTTTTCAATAATTATTTTCCTTGGTAGCAGTAAAAAAAGAAATGTTTATACTATTTCTTCATTAAATCTCACATCTGCTCAGTATTCAAACAAGAATATTCAGTTATCCTCCAAATTAAACTGAAAATAACCGTAACCCTACAATAATGTCTACCAACCCCCATTCTCACCAAAATTTATTAGCACTTAAGGGCAAAAAAATGTCATCAATTGCGTTAATCAACCCGTTCACGGAATCAATTTTGTTGTATAGAGATGTTATCTTGTTCTACCCTTGTCTATGATTCTCCACGCCGCTAACTATGTATCGCTCATTGATTTTGGACACAATGCCCGTTAATATCATAGTGTCACACTTGATTATGTAGACAACCGTGAACAACCAGTGCTGGGGTCGTTTGAGATCTCTATAGGGATTACTCGGGGGGTTATACCTAGGGTAAGCCATATAAAGCCAACTGGGACCAAACATATGTTACTTGTTAAGGGTTAAGTCACGATATATCGCTACGTATATCTTGTTCGTTAGATTGGGGATAGAGATCTAAATAAAGATTAGTAGGACAAACAAATTTTTTTTCACGACGTTTCGATTGATTTTTTTTGTTGTTACACAGGAAAAATTACAGAAAAGTATACAAAGGAATATTACGTATTGAAGAGGATATATTGTATTGTTTTTGTGTCCAACAAACACCTCCAAGTAAATCAGTTATCGATAAGCAACGTTTGAAGAAATAATTGACTTTTTTTTATAAATCCTTTCAAACTTGTTTTTCAGGAAATGACAATGACAAGTTTGTGACAAGGATTGATTTTAAATCATGGACCTTATGAGTCAAAATATTGTTTTGAACAAACTCGTTTTTCGAAAAATGACAATGAGAAGTTTGTGACAAGGATTGATTAAAAATCATGAAAAGTCTACCAGTGGAAGGTTTGATTTTCTGCTTGTGATAGAATTATCAGATAATTATCTTGCCGGATGTTGTTGGATTTTGAAACTGAGTTTACTGAGTTTTTGTTTCAGAAAATAATCTCAACACATATTTCTCTACACCAAGCTTAATCAATCAAAACGCATGCAATCCCGAAATTTTTAGAATGTTGCTTTTTAAAATAAAATCCGTCGACTTGCTGCCTTTGGATTTTATCAAACTAGTATATATTGATGTCCTTCCTTTTCAACTGAATATATATTCAGTTTTACTATCTTCGTTCAGGTTTGAAGGCCGTCGTAGTTTGGAACTGCATCCTGAAAGTACATGGACTTAAGAGGGGATATATCAACTCGACCAATAATCACACATCTCCATAGGAGTTTGAATCCCAAATCGCCTAATTCACGGTTGTACTCCACACAACATCAGGAAAAGCGAGGATTTTTGAGTTAGAATGCTCTTAGAGTACTTCATTATCACCTACGGCACTTTGACGGTATTAACGAGACCCTGGTGTTACCCTATGCTCCGGGAGATACTAAATCCATTGTGTGGAACGAGAAGTGCCGAATTTATAGGAAAAATATGTTTCCTACCCCTAGGCTTATGCAAGCTAATAAGCCTGATGTAGTTCTTTTCAACCAACAGAGCAGAATTATATTCGTCGTGGAGTTTTCAGCTTACAGTGGGTTACAAAAACTGCTGTTTCAGGTCACATGGGATGAATGCTTATTGGTGGATAAAACTACTAACACTCACCATCATCTGACCATCCTCAACTCTAAGCCGAACGTAGAGCAGCCGATTCCAAATGGTTTGTCGAGCAGTGGATTGTTCTCCAAAGGAGTAGATTTTTCATTCCTGAGAATAACAGACTGTTAACATGCTCAAATTCCTGTTTATAAGTTGTTTATGAGGACGAACACCCTCCACAGTTGACCGACTATTGGAACGGATATATGAGTAGACAGGAACAAAGGGAGACGTTCCTGGATGTAAAAAGAATCTGCTCGTCTATAAATGTATAATATCCTTTCTCCTCTCTAACCTCTATTTTCATTTTGGAAAAAAGGCCATTTTTCGTACAGAAAGAAGGTCACATTTGAGGAACCAAATCTGTTCAAAATCAAATAAAAATGAAAAAGGCGATTCTGTGGTTGCGTGTAGGCAATACCTACATAATCTTTATATTTATTTTTCAGCAGTCGAAGGTATATCGCCCATAAACATACAAGGAAATCATTTTCATTGACTGGCATTGCCAAATTTATGAATTGATTATGACCATGACTGAACTTAAACTTGACATTTCTTAGATTTTCACTTCTTCGAAATCAAAAACTTTTCAAAGTTAATCATATGAGCAGAAAAAATTACTAAATTTGTCCACAATAACGCATGGTGTTCAAATACAAAAGTTCCCTCACAGATTCGAGAAGAGGAACAGGGCTGCATCCCGCAAAACGTTATGCAGTAGAAGTATATTTTCGGGAAAAAAGTTTTGGCTTTCTACTTCTCCATCTTTATACACATAAATTGGGAAGCAATTATTTGCAAATAAAACCTATTCAAAGAATACATGCAAAAAAGTAACTCTCAGACACAAACTGTAAGAAAGAGGTCACTCGAAACTACTCTTTCATATCAACATTGAACTTCACACCTTTATATAGAGTTTATTTTGACATTAATTACTTTCTTCTTTTTTGGAAAATTTATTTTTTGAATGTTATTTATCAATTGGAGTATTTATTTTTTAAATGGAATATGGTTTTCCCTTTCAGGATATGTATTCAACAATGAAGTAAAAAAACCAGATTATATTAAAACAATTTGAAATTAATAGAAATTAACTTATTCTTTCAACAATTGTTAAATTACTCTAAATTTAATCATTTCCCACTATTAAATATTTAAAACATGATTAACGTACCCACTTTCAATACGCTTTGCCATCACATTTATTTTCTGATCGCACGCATTCTAAGTGATAATTATACTGTTACCTGCTTGGAAAGAACCAACAAGAAGGGGTTTTCATGGAGTAAAAAAGATAGACATTAAAAATCGTATCAAACCAATACCTACTATTTTATGAATTTCACAAAACCTTATCTTGAATATTGTAAGTGAGTGAAGTTTCGAGTGAAGTTCAAACTATGTATATTCGAAATGTATGAAATGTGACTTAGTAGTGAAAAAATGTGTCAGAAGTGATTCAGGTTTTCGCTCCATTGATGTTTTTATGAAAGATACCTACCTACTTATATTGCATGAAGAAAATAAATAAATCAAAAATAAGATAATTTATAATTATTAGTACAAATATTATCAAAAATATAATCATAGCCTCAAAATTTTCAATTACTTGTATTATTAACACAAATTAATGAATAAGTATGTACTTCATTATCAATTTGTGTAATAACATTGAACTGAATACTAACTTCACTTTTTTTTGCATTTTTGCTAACATCTACGGCACATTATCCATCTTTTATTTTGATGATAATTATATGCTTCTACTGAATTATGAACGAGTACCATCCCACAGGTAATTTGTTCTTATAATTGATATGCTTGTAAAGATAATAGTGTTTTCGAAGTGATCATTGCACAAATCGCAACGAATTGGTTCTTAATAGCAGTCATTTATTTTCGCAATCCAATCTCAACCAGTTGTTATTTAACGAAAATAAATAAATATATGTGATGAAATTATCGATCAATTGATGGAAATTCATGACAAAGTTTTTAAGTTATTAAGCTCAAGAAAAGAAGATGACATCTCCCCCCACGGAAACTCCATTTGTGGAAATGACAGAAGATTCAATCCCAGAAAATAACAGAAGAAAGCAGTCAGTTGCAAAGCAACGACCATCGAACGAAATTTTCCTTTCACCCTTCATCTTTCACTGAAAGGCAACTAGTTAAAGCCATAGCCCAAACACAACAATAATAAAGAATTAATTACTAATTGAGTTATACCTCTTTTGACGCGTTAGGGGAAAATGATGATTTATTTACCTGACACAATTTATATGATATGATATAATATTGTGGAATGTAAATGTTTTTCAACAACTGACTTATTTTTTATGGTAATTTTTTGTAGCATGATCGGTCCCTAAATTTTTTGTTCGATCGCCAACAAAGTATCCCTAACCTTTGCTGAGTTATAACTCTTTGAAATTGGTCTGGTGGCCATTTTGTTTTCCACCATTTTCATTTGTTTTCCTTGAACCTTCGCATTTGATATCCATATCAAGGAATTGCAAAAAAACATTTTTTTATATTTTATTTTTCGTATTGTTGTCAACTCAATTGATACATCTAATACTGTATATTTAATAAACAGTACTAAAATACAACCTGGAAGTAATTCATCAAAACCAATAATTGGGTTACTTTTGTTGATAATCATCATGAAATATAATTCTTTCGTTGTAGTATAAGACATATAAAATATCTTTGTCTCAATTGGTTTCCGGGTTCTGCCATGTTCTTCTTTGGCTATAATCTTCAAAAGTTTCAACTGCATAACGAGATTATAACCAAAGAAGACCACAGCAAAACCCGGAAGCCAATCAAAACATTGACGCCAGCCATAAAAGCCTACATTCCTAAATAAAATGTCTTTTTTTCTATATTTGAATAGTTGAAGAATTTTGACTTTCATCGATCTTTCTCTGAAGTTGTTTGAATTAGAAATAGGTTATGTTTTTCTCTGTACCAAATGATCGTCATTTCATTCAGCATATCCAATTGTTCACCGAAATTATTCAATTGAATTCAAAATTCATGTTTGTAAAATAATTTTAAAATATCAATTTCGCTCAAAATGTTTGAGATTCGTAATACTATTTCTGTAATTATCGACTTGTACGCTGTTATTTCTAATTATTTTTCGCTGACAAAGATACAACGACTTTATGGCAAATTAAGAAGGTTGGTGAGAATCAGTCCCTTTGGTCCTCACACTTTATTTTAGATTAATCGTCGCAAAAAAGCAGAAGAACACTCTACTCATTATTTTCTACAAAATTAAACCGAAAAGAAATACGACTATTCGTGTCTGCTACCCATATATCATAGGACTGAAAAAATCTGAATGACGGTGCATCTAATTCAGCATATAGCCATTCCGGCGCCAGTGGATCGGCCTTTTTAATACATCCGAACCCAGAAGATATTAATTTAAACTTTCTCTGGTTGTCTACGATCATTTGCTGCTTGATTGTTTTGAAGGGATTCAAAATTTTGAAAAATATTCACTGCGAACTTTGATATATACGTATTAATACAAATTATTAAACAAAGGCCCTTCACCGCGTCTGTCTGTCTTTCCTTTTATCAGGATGCAATAAACTGAAAACTATGAAACATATTGTTTTCACCAATGGACGAAGTGATTTCAAAGAAATATTTTGACGATATCTCTTCAGAAGTCGGGAAGTTTTCATCGAAAACGCTGCCTAATCCCTTTGAGATATAGCACAGCAATTCACTTAATATTCTTTCTATATGGGTCATCAGAAATTTAACGATAGCTCATCTTATCTTTGCTGTTTAAAAAAATGGTCACATATATTATTGTGGTAATTAGAAAATTTTTCAGCTCATAAATAATACGTGCATGGAATACTACCATTGAGGATGGCAGCATAATTTTATATTGTAACTCTTCATATATTTTTAGTAGGTAGACTTGCTATAAATGATCCCGTGACGAACATTATGAGCACCTAAAAACTGAATAGGAAAAAGTGATTTTCGTATAATTCAATATTCATGTGAAACTACTTTTTCTTTCGTTTGATTCATGTGAAAGTAGTTGCTTTGGGAAGGGGTTTTCTTTCAGTGTGTATATGAAACTAACTTACATGCATGATCAACACATCTTTGTGTGAACTCAATCTGAATCTTTCATTCTTGGAAAGTTATCCACATTTTTGTATAAATGGAGAAGTAGAATGCCAAACAACCTTTTTCCAAAACTTGTGTTTCCTAAAAATTTATTTTCTTCAATTAAAAATCAATAGTGTATATCAAAAGTCATGAATAATTAGCCACAAGCTGATTTGACACTTTGAAAAACGTAGGCATATAATATGCTCTGCGAACCTCGTGAAAATCGTTATTTTCCATGAAATATTAGAAATAAAGAGTCCCCATTTTACTTTCTAACGCTGAATCATTTGTCAATTAGCCTGTGATCTGAATAAATATATCTACTGCTCACCTTATTGTGATTATTGTGAACATTGTTCAACCGAAACCAAACCTGAGAAGTTAAATGATGCGTTTCAGCTTAGGCAGTGTGAAGTTGCTTTCGGAACAACGCTTAGATGATGCCCCGCTGTTTCCGATTTCAAGGGTGGGAATATTAGAAATAATTGCATGATGCCGCTTCTAGGGTCAAAATACTCCTGAGCTAAAATATCCCCCCAATCGGATCTCCGGGTGGGGGCTGATTCGAGGGCATCATCCTGCAGAAGGAAAATAGCATGCTAACTTCAATTGCTAAGAGGCCCACTAGCAACTTCAAAATCTATTTCTGCAACATCGGACCAGTCAACTCAAATATAAACTCAGTGCATCAACATCTGCAATCAAATAGTCCTCATATTCCTGCACTCACAGAAACCAAAGTCTGTGCTTCAACAAGCCCCGTCAATTTTTTATATCCCGGCTATGATATCCACTCCCGATTCAGATGTAACTTTCCAATATCTCTTTTATCAGATGCGATCTCTCCTGTCAACGAAAGGAAATGCTAGAACCCCAAAACTTTGATATTATGTGGTTTAAAATAATATCACAAAAGATTACTTTATTCATATGCTGCGTTTATCGACCACCAAGCGATATAAAATATTGGACAGTATTCTCTTCACTTGCAAACACCATCACTAACTTTCTGCAAATCAAGCACCCCAGTGCCGAAATTTCCATATTTGATGACTTCAATGTCCCCAATATCGAATGACTCAAATTTCCAAATATCAGCGACGAACAAGGTCACGAAGCTTTTGCATCAAGCAGCGGACTTATTCAGAATACGCTAGTCTTCTGGATCTATATCTAACAACCAATCCAGAAATTCACAGTCACCGTAAGGTATCCATTGGGATCTTCTGATCACAAACTCATTTCAGTGTTGAGTGAATTGCCGATAAATGTTGGAGAACAATCTGAACCACACAAAGATTGACATTACAGATCTGCTGAGTGGGAGAATCTTCAGACCATTTCCGAAATTTCCCTTGACTAGATATTTGTTTCAGCTTTATAGACCCATCTGTTTGTGCTTCTGAAGTTATTGTATCATCCATAGTTGCATATATTCTTTTTTCAATGAAACGAACTTCTAACGGCAAACCTTCACAATCAGAGAATAAGGGATACATAGTTTGCCAATCCCAATGGGTCTGGGTCCTTTTGGTCGGAGCTAAAGCTGTTGATCAAAACTTTATAAAATCCACAATTCCACCACTAACACAAGCGGGTGGTTCAATTGCAACAACAGCCATAGAGAATGCAAATCTACTATCTCAAGGATTTGCGTCCCACTCCACAGTCTATTTTCTGGAAAAGCCACCACCTACTATTCACAGGCTTCAATATCTTGAGCGTTCATCAATATGGCTTCCGGAAACAAAGATAAACAGGCTGCATTTTGAGAACTGCGTTTACCTGGAATACACTTCCTGAGAACGTTTTTCCAAATGGATTCAATCTCCAGCGATTCGAATCCACAACCACAGTCACCTCTCTTAGAGCGCCTTGAGGATTTTCCTGTAGTGCTTGTGTTTTGTCTTGAAAAATAAACAAAAATTATTTTAGGGGGTATGGTAGCCGGTTAGTTAGCGTAAATGGTTCATTCAACAAGTTCAATTGATGGCATATTAGTTTGAGTCCGAAGTCCGGAAAATTGATTTTTACTGCGTATCGTTTGCATTCGGCTCACCATTCATCATACTGATACATATTATAGTCTATACATTGTAGTATATGTAAAATTTCTCATGAGCAAATAAGTGGTGAAAAAAAAATAACAAGTAAATAAATAACCAGATATTGTTTTTCAATATGCATAAGGAATACAAAAAAATTCAAACTTCAGATATTTCAATAATCTTTACCTTGTCGTCTTCGAGTATGAAAATCCAATTCTACTATTTTATAGATGGTAGTCGGAAGTCAGACGGTATCCGGTTGGTTATTGATTCCTTACTCATTTAACCAATAAAATGTTGAACCAATCAAATGTTCCCGAACAAGTTTATATTTCAAAGGGACGACAGCTGATCAACCAAGAACCCATTTCAAAATTAATTGAAAATTTATCAACGACTTTTCAGCACTAAATATTACGTGAAAGTATTTTTTTAACACCAGTCTATTAACACAAAAGAACTTAATTCAATTTTTTATACAGGGTGTTAATTAAGTTTGTACCATAAATTTAACAGACCATTCTTTAGGTAATTTTAAGACGAAATGTTCATATAAACATGGGTCCGCAAATCCTTCGTTCTCAAGAAAGAGGGTGTTAAAATAAAAATAAAAAAATATTCTCTGCCTACTTTTGTTGTAGTTTGGCAATGGTATTTATAACATCAAGGAGCTAATTTAGCCCGAACGTGATTCAATTTATTAGTCCAGTGGCGTCTCGAGCGGGATTTGAACGAATATTTTTGACTTAAAAATGTACGCCACTGACTTTTGTACAATTTCTATTATTTCTTC
>WOGO01006546.1:0-11695 GCA_015342085.1 Leptinotarsa defecta | reverse complement strand
CATTCTTTGTTAATCTATCCTTCTCAACAGGGGTCTTTCTAGATCTGTTGAAGATTGGGAAAATTACGCCTATTCATAAAAAAATTGTCATCAAATTCTTGAGAATTATCGCCCGGTAACAATTCCCTGTAGTTTCTCCAAAGTCTTTGAGTACACTTACGCACACCGACTTTCATCGTATATTGATGAAAATAAGTTAATATCAGAAAACCAACATGGATTTTCAAATAAGAAATTAACAACCACAGCGCTATACTCCCATTATCACAAACTAGTGGATTACATTGAGGCAGGCGAATGCCCTGTTGGGATTTTTTGTGATCTCAGCAGGGCATTTGACTGTGTACATCACCGAATTCTTTTGGATAAACTCTATCACTATGGTGTGAGGGGTACACCTCTGGATTGGATACGGTCATATCTTAGTGACACATGGCAGTATGTCTCAATTGAAAAGGAGTCATCTGGGTACTTGAACAACGACTTTGGTGTCCCACAAGGGCCCTATTCTATTCATTATTTACATCAACGACATTGATAAGCTCCTTATGCCAGCATCCTTCACCATGTACGCAGATGACACCTCAAAATTTTTTAATGCAAAATTGCTTTTACTCCTTAGAACCGTTTTTGAACATCACTTCTGAGGCAATTTTTTTCTCATCTATTTATGTACTTATTGCTGTTGATTATCTGTTATATATAACCGTTCGTATGTTTTTTATGCGGTGTTTGCTATTCGTTTGTTAATGGTATATGCACTTTGTATGAAACCCTTCCTTTGACATTTTCCATACAGCCTGTACTGTCCCAAGGTAATGAAATCATATAATAATAATAATAATTATTATTATTATTGTTCATGTGATCCTAAGCACCCCATGTTTTATATATAATGAAATTCAAAAATGCTTGGGAATAGATTGTGAAAGGAATGAGTTTCTCTACAGATGCACCTTATTATTGATGAAAAGTAGGAAACATTGCTGGAGTGTCTCCTTCAAGTTTTATGGAGTTATGGGGAACAATAAACAAAAGCATTATTTTTCGGCTCCAGAACCATATCCCCCATGCAAAAAATGTTAGATAATGTAGAGAATATTGATTTAAACGCTATTATGAGGAAATAACGTATTTTTTAAATGAAATGCCAGTAAAAGATTCAGTTTTGAAAGTTGTGAACGATGATCCTGATCTACCATAAATTTTCAAAGAAATCAAGTTTTAAATTCGAAAAAAGAAGAAGAAACAGTTTGTTGCTGGAAGAAGCAGAAACGTTATTGTGGAGACGACAATATTTGATGAAAATGAGAGCCTACAGAAACGAAAATAGAACTATGTATTACCGTGATGAAACGTGGGTGAACGCAGGTTACACTCAGTCCAAAATTTGGGTCTGTGAATCAAAACAAGCCTTTTTAGATGGCCTCTCAAATTGCTTCAAGAACCTTTCAGGTGAGAATCGACGTATTATACTCACAACAAACCGTGTATGTTTGTGAGATAACTTGGTATAGTTATGTTTTTCCTTTTCAAGAAAAATGAAAAAGTTTGATAGTATGTAGCATAGGAAGCAAAACCGGTTTTTACTCAGACGCTTTGTTGGCCTTCCAGGAAAACGAGGAAAACGATGCCATGTCTGTTCGGAACTAAGTTCTTGAACTAGTAGGGAATTGTGTTATAGTTTTGGACAATGCTCCATACAATTCCAGAAGAGGTGGAATAAATCCCAATACAGCCACGAAAATCCTGGAATTCAAGACTGGCTGCCTTTGAAAAATATATCATTCTAGGATGAAACGGTAAAAGCATAACTTCCGAAGGTAGTGAATGAACCGAATATAATAAATACATTGTTGACGAAATTACACATAATAGAATAATATTATTACGTCTTCTTCTTCACCACTGCGAGCTCAATCAAATACAGCTTATTTGGGCGGACATAAAAAACTATGTTGTCAAAAAACTACTACTTTTGAATTATTGAAAATACTTTTAGTGAATTCCGTCTATTATCTCTGAGGAATGAAATAATCGCGTAGACATGTGAAAGATAACGTAGAAATGTAAATGTTAAGAATAGACCATCTAATGGATGATTTAGTTGGCAGAAATCCGTTGAAAGTCAAGCTTTATGATGATTCTTGTGGGAGCAAATTTTCGGAATCTGAGTAATCGGTCCGAAATAACGACTTATTATTTTATTTTTCCAATTCATATTATCTGAAGTAGGTTCTGATGTTGTGCTTGGACCCAATTCTTCTTATCCTCTCCAATGATTCCCTGATGTAGGGAGGTGCAAGCACTTGTTGTGAACGGCTTCTCTTCTTTGCGAGGCTCTTGCTGTCTTCTAGCAAAAATCTCTTCCGCCATCGCTTTGGAGTAGCTATTTCGTTGAAGATCATTTTGATCATGTCTAGTTCCTTCTCAAGACCTTCCTCCGTGTTACAGAGCCCCAAAGCACGGTTCAATAGGGTGTTGATGATTTCTGTTTTAGTCGATTGATGGTGGTTCAAATACTATCCCGTGTGAGTTGGTTTTCGGTATACAGATGTTTACCACTAAGTGTCGGTCCTCTTCACCAATACGTCTGAAAACGTCCATTCGTTGTGGACTTTCTTTTCCATTATGAAAGTGATGGAAGGTCTTGCGCTGTTGATATGTTTCAGAAAGGCATCTAGTTCAGTATTCTCATAATTCCATTTTATGCAGGTGTCTTTAACGTATCTCAACCAGACTCGGGGTATCTTGTAGGTTTCTTCAATGCCCAGAGTTTCAAACCATTCCATATGTATGTTGTATGAAAGTGGGGATCTGATAAACAGTCCCTCATCTTGCGTAAAAAATTCGTCCTTCAGTTGTAAATAACAGTGTCGTACATAGCATCCTAGTAATTCCATCATTACTTTCATAGGTAAGTTTGTTCTATTCTTCAGGTCTTCGGATAGCATCCTCTGAATGATTTGGAGTGCTTTTTCGACAAGAACGTTGGTGTAAAGCTTGGTTCAGGGATTTCAAATCATTTTATATAATATTAGATGATGGATTTCCAAAATATTCAAATTCATCATTTTATATATTGGAATAGGTTTACAGTCAGTCATCGTAAAATCATAGTCACAAGCTATCACTGACTTTCTTCAATTTTTTTTATACTTCAAATTATTTAGGTTGTGTTTTCGATGGAAGTTCGCATGGAGACCACCACCGCCACGACAAATATAAGAAACTATCAAAGAGTTCACACATGACCCTATTTTTTGAATCACCCCTTCTAACAGTGAAAGCCGTATAAAAATCTAATCAAATATTTTTGAGTTAATCGTGTCAAAACTGACAACCGTGTCGAGGTGAATCAGTTTTATAATATTTATAGATAGAATTTTTGATACTGACCATTATTTTTTTATATAGACTCATGCCGCTTTTCTGAATTATATTTCTCAGATCGGCATATTCTATCATCATACGTATCACAACATTTTTCGAATAGAAATCATTTGGATTTATGATCTTTCCTTCAAACTTCATCTGGCGGTCCATCATCGCTGTTCTTTTATGTATGAGCAGCGAGTCCCGGAAAAAGGATACTGCCGTGTAATCCCTATTCTAATGTTGAAGTATCATCTGGTGAAACTTTCGATCCTAGTCGGTGTTTTCCGTGTCGGAAAAACATTCATCAATTTTTTGTTGAGGTCTTTATTCGCTCCTTTTGTAATTCGGCTTGCATGAAATTCATCCAGCAGTTGCAGCTTGGGGATAGTGGAAATTTTCGAACTGAAATAACTTTTATCTGTAATTTATGACTTTATTACGTCGGACGACTATAAATTAGGTTTTTTTGGGAGCTTTGTGAAAACGTTATATCAATTTGAAGTGCTTGATTTTGCGGGTGACATGAGAAAACAGAATAGAAATTACTTTCATTAATGAAGAATTCGAATTATTTCCAAAATTTTGTTTTTTACAGCTATAGTTTGAAGGTGGCTGACAATGTTTCATGGTTGAACTAACTAATGAAAAACAGCTATAGTCAAGTAAATTGACAAAAAAACGGTGGGATACGGCTGATATCACAACACTCATCTAAATAACAGTCAAGTTGACAGTCAAAAAATTAAAACTCCAACCACAAGGTTTTCATATGAAGCTGATATATGTATCAAGATGATATGGAGGCTCTAACTCCAAATCATTTCTTGAGTGGAACTTATTATTCAGCGTTACCTGGTGTTGAAACCGATGAAAGGGTGTTGTGTTCATTGATCAAATGGAAGGCAGCACAAAGAATATCTACCATCTCTTGCAAAACGATGTAAATGGCATCAGCAGAGAAGAAATGTCAAAATAGGGGATATTGTCCTATTTTATGACCCCAATAGTCCGCGGAACATTTGGCTGGAAGGAAGAACTACAAATATTCACCCTGGGAAGGACGGCAAAATCAGAGTGGTTGATGTTGTTACAGCTTCTGGAACAACATTCAAGCGAACTCTATCTTCACTTTGTATACTTGATGTATTTACCGAAAATGATCAGATTTGAAGTGATTTCTTTCATTCGAATCAATTACTGCGGGAGAGAATGTTCAGTATTTATATTCACTATTATTTGTTTACTCTTTGATCTACCCTGTATGTAGTTATATTTAGTTTGATGTTCAGTTGTTATAACTGAAACAAAGAGAATAAAAAAAACGTTTTTGACTGACATTGAATTCAAAAATTTCTTTCTTCGAGACCGGATTAAACCTAGATATTTCACCTAAGTATTGGTGAAATAGGTCACCAATACTTCCACTATTCAGAGTTCGTTTTTATAAGTCTACTTCAGACAGTGTTATGTCAGTGAATACTCACACACTTCATTTGAAATGGGCGCCATTTCAGCCAGTGAACTTTTGCTAATATAACAGTATTCCATCAATCCCGTCAGCATGAAAATTGAATGCTCGGGATTCGATAAAGTCGACGAGGGCCGTTTTTCTGGTTGTGATTGGCGAAGGTTCTACCGGTAAAAAAGTCAACAAAGTCCTCGAAACTATGGTAGTCGTTTGGCGGAACGTCTGGGGAGTATTATGGGTGAGGCACAACTTCTACGCACATCTCCTTTTTAATTTTTGGACGTTTATTTGTGAAACGTGCGGACAAGCGTTGTGATGGAGCAAGATCTGAATTCTACTGTTGACTAGTACCGGCTACTGCTAACGCAATTTTCGGTACATTTCGTTGATTTCCTTACGATTGGACTTTAATGTGATAGTTTGGTCCGGTTGCAGAAAGTCATAGTGAATCACACCTGCCGCTGAACACCATACAATAACCATGGTGTGTTTTTGAAGGGCTTTCGCCTTTGGAAAGCGCCTGAGTGGCTCATCGGTGTTCAACCACTGTCCTGTTGTCGTAGAGAATCCACTTCTCATCACACATGACTATCTACGCAATATGAGGAACTGCCAATGGGATCGCCACTTTCACCTGTTATAGCCAGTTTATATATGGAGTGGTTTGAAACTTTGGCCATTCAAGAAGCCCAGAAGGAGCCCCGAGTCTGATTGAGATATGTAGACGACACCTTCATAATATGGAACCATGGGAATGCGGAACTAGACACTTTCCTGAAGCACATCAACAACGTAAGACCTTCCATCACTTCTACAATGGAGAAGGAAATCCAAAACGAATTGCCTTTCTCAGACGTATTGGTGAAGAGGACCGACACTGAATGGAAAACATCTGCATATCGAAAACCCACTCACACAGGACGGAAATCCAACCACCATCAATCGACAAAGAGAGGAATCATCAAGACTCTACTGAACCGTGCTTTTCGGATCTGTAATACAAAGGAAAGTCTCGAAAAAGAACTGGTC
This sequence comes from Leptinotarsa defecta, assembly GCA_015342085.1. Taxonomy (NCBI): domain Eukaryota; kingdom Metazoa; phylum Arthropoda; class Insecta; order Coleoptera; family Chrysomelidae; genus Leptinotarsa; species Leptinotarsa defecta. The sequence continues at coordinate 5,820 of WOGO01006546.1, read as the reverse complement.
ATCATCAAAAATGACCTTCAACGAAATGGTTACTCCAAAGTGATGGTAGAACAGGCTTCACCTAGAAGACAGCAAGAACTCCACAAGGAAGAGAAGCCGCCACAACCAGTAGTTATACATCCCTATATCAGAGGATTATCGGAAAGGATAGGATGGATTGGGGCCACGTATAAAATCAGGACCTGCTCAGATCTGGGAACAGTATCCGTAGCACCCCAACGAAAACCAGGCCACCAAACGCAGGTTGCGATTCCAAGAATTGCATTTACCGGATACCCTGCAAGTGCGGAGAATCATACATCGGTGAAACTGAGACCCCATTGAAAGTACGCATTGCTGAGCACAAGAAACACACACAGCCAGCAGAAATCAGCAAATCCGGAATAGCAGAGCATGTTTGGACTCATCAACATAACATCAAGTGGGCTCAAGCTAAAATCCACAAAGAGGAACACTGGTTTAGGAGAAAATTTAAAGATGCCGCGTATATGTTGTCCAACAACGCATTCAGTCAAGATGACGTAGAGATACGTAACATATGGAAACCTCTAATCAAGCAAAAAAACGACCAACTCCCGCCAAACGGTCATCTCCCGCCAAAACCAATGAAGCGGAAAGAGGGAAGAGGGGATGACCTATATATTTATAGGTCATTCGAGTGATTCCACCTATCCCCTCTTTACTCTTTGCGCTTCATTGGTATTGTCTGATCTCCGAGGAGTAAGTCCAGTTATCACAAGAGGACAATTGTGGATACTAACAATCGAAACATTGTGACATAACTTGGTTTGAAATATTTCACTTTTTGTTTTTTCATTTTTTGTTATTATTATTTTTAATTTTTTCAAAATTTTCAACTTTTATTAATATTTCAATTTTCATTTGTTTGGTTGTTGTTGTATGTTATTTCTTTGTAATTTCAGTGTTTTGTTCAATGAAATTGTTATTTTTGGTTAATCTTTTTGTTTTTTTTTCAAGGTTATCAAATCAATTTATATTATACTAGACAATGGAAGTCCGAACTGATGAAATACGCCACGAAACATTGTCAACCACCTTCAAACAAACATGACTATCTGATTCGATAAAGAATTTGTTTTGTTTGCACAAGAACTTGAAACGTGATAATTTCTTCACTTCACAGTGGAGAAGGAAATCCACAACGAATTGTCATTCTCAGACGTTTTGGTGAAGAGGAGCGACACTAAGTAGGAAACATCTGTATACCGAAAACCCACTCACATGGGCTGTTTGCTGTAACTCTGCAATGGAGTCAGCAGCCTCATTGCCTTCCAGGCCAGTATGACCTGGAATCCAAACCAGAGACAATCTGTTTAAGTCTTTCTATGAAGGAGAGTGTTTTTGACAATTTGCTACCAATTTACACGTTGCTTGGTGGGAACCAAGAGTTTCCAACGCCGCTTGACTATCCGAGAATCTTTTTATTGACTTTTGTATGGGGTTCGATTCTTCCAATCTCTCCATAAAACAATTCGATAGCGTAAATTTCTTCTTGAAATACAATCGCATAGGATCCTAGCCAGGTTGATATCTCTGTCCCGGATCTGCAACTGAAAACACCAGTACCAGAACCGGCTGATCCATCTGTGAACCAACAACTATCTGTTCTCAATATCTCCTTCTACCAGAGTATACTCTTCTATACTCGGGAACAGAACTTCATAAGGCAGTTTGTAGTTGACAGTTGGAGGCATAAAGTCAAAGGTCATTTCCAGAATGCTGTGACTTCCACTGACAACCAACAGTCTGTTGCACTCTGCATTAAATCAATTTGTGCAATTGGCAATGTGCACAAGTCTATATGCAGCTCATCTAGACTCTCTCTTCAGATGAATGTGGAGAGGATGTAGATCTAGAAGGATATCCATGGCCGTTGACGTTGTGGTACTGATTGCACCACTGATAACCAGACAAGCATGTCTCTGTAAGTCAGAGCCGCCTGGGCTGTTTTCTGTGAAGGCTACGGCCATCAGGCAATTGCATCATAAGCGATCATTGGTCTGACAATCATCAAAATTTCAAAATTTTTAAAAAAATTAATCATCAATGAATAGAGTACAAAATTCTCTATCGATAAGTATACACTATGACACAGTAGAATGATTATTCATAAAGATATGGAGCTACAAAAATACAGGACATTGAAACGGACAAAACTTTTGGAAGTACTTAATGGTTCAATTCAAAACTTCTAATTGAACTATTTTCGTGTTCATATTGTTGATCAGTATATTTCTAATTCATGGTGGCCTTCTTCTAGGCCTGGGTCACTTCAGTATTGGGTAAGTGTGATAATATCAGAATTTCACATTGAAAAGTTTCTCGATGTATGTAAGTACAATCCGTTCCTTCCGTTTAATGTATAAGTTTGAAAATGTCCTTATAGGACGAAACTGCAGTAACTTTAGTTACAAATAAAAGTGGTGAGAAACATAAAAATTTTCAATACTCTTTTCTTTCGTTCCTTCATGTATATTGGTACATCTCCAATGCGATTCCAAAAAACATTCTCCTGAATACATCTGGTCTGGATTCCTGCCCAAACTGAAAGCGGTTTCATTGGACCAGAACTTGTTATTGGCATGGGCATGGTATTGCCTAAGGTTCCTCACAAGCTTGATGAGATCATCGCCTCTTGTATTATCATACACGGAAACTGTTGAAAGACAGGCGTCTCTATTTGGAAGATGATGAAACAGCAGGCCATATACTCTGTGTCTGCCCCTTTGCGGATCGAGTCAGAGTTTGAAAGAGTTTTTCTCGCGTTTCTGAGCTGAAACCTCTCAGCAAATAAGATACTTTGCTCCTTTAGGAAACTGGGTTCGGTTAGTCAAGTTTGAATAGGTTGAGCCTACATTTCACGTTTCTGAAAGTTTTCACAATGTTCGAATAATTATTCCAGTATGTTTGTATGAGCCACACTATTCTTCTTTCGTCTTTCTAATGTGATCGGTCTCGTTCGGAATGGGTGGCTTTCGGTTATCCTGAGATGAACAGCGAGATAGGGTTTCTAGCTGCCCATTACCTGATTGCCAGTAGAAACTCATTCACTATGCCGAAGCATTATTTCGGAATGGTCTCCACTGCTGCAAGAGTCCTGTTGGAGAAATCAGAAGCTTCTGCATTCAGATCTTTCCTATGGTTAGGTATAGCTACTGAAAGACGGTCAATATCTCCACTGTAACAGTCTGGATGAGTATGACTGAGGTTTTTTTAATTATATATTATTTAATTATGAATCAACTAAATATTCTTACTGCTACGTTCCTTCTAGATCTTTTGTGATTCTAGATAAGGACTTTACGCTTTGTATTCCTTCTTCCACATGTATTTTGAAGCCATGAAAAATGAATTCCTGAAAGATTTTCTCTGGGAGGAGAGAACATTTCCCAATTGTTTTTTTTTCTCTAACTGAATTCTATGAAATGGTTTTTCGACAACACTTTCTGAAACCTCCTGTTGGGGTACAAACAATGAATCGTCATACCTAGTGTGAATTTCTGGACCATTTAGTGGTAATTTTCTGCAGCTGCTGTCTGGAATGAATGACTACTCACCTAATTTCAATCCTGCAAGCTCGAGAGAAAGGTATAACAGTACCGAAGAAGCTACAATATAAACAGAAATATTTTAAACTATTCTAACACGAAGAGGTCCACGTGCTGGACTTCCTCAATAGTACTTCTACTATTTGAAACAATCTGAACTCTGTTCATTAACTCGTTAGAAATTGTTGAAGCTGAAATTGCTTTCAAAAGTATGGAGGCCTGAGTTGGAAAAGACAATATTTGTGGTGAAAATATAAAAGCCAAGCGTTTTCTGTGGGGAATTCTACAAAGATCACTAGAAATGAGCAGATAATAGCGAGTGATTCCCAAACGGATGTAAACTAGATTATAGAAGAATCGATCGTTTTATGTTGAATAGTAACTGACTCTGATGAAGTTTATTTGCTAGAAGATGGTTACTAGTGAAGAATCAGTTGATTCTACAGAATGTATTTATCTGGAATGAATTTAAAAGTGAACATATCGACTGAGAGGGAGAATTGGAAATAAACAAAATTACATTCGCTAAACAATAGCTTACTAAAGCGTAAACTGTTTACGCTTGAGAAACCTATGATTAGCGAAACACGTGTCACGGTTTTCGTGACTCGTGTCACTGTATCAATTAGTTTTGAAATGGATTTTCATCAAGTATCGGCCAGTTCTATTCAATTAAATCACATACGTTTTTGCTATCTCTTGAACATTTACTACAAGGGTAAAGAAGTGGGGATTTTTCCAGCAAAAGATCTACAAACGTAAGACAAGATAGACTGTGCGGAATCATTCAATACAGAGTGGTCAGGAGTATTGATTCTGCTATTTTTTTCACGAATAGTATTCAATAAGAACCCCAAGAATTCGGAGCAATACTCTTGTTGTCCTAACGAGTATATATAGTCCAAAGACTATACGAAATCGTGTGATGGGAAAAATGATACATTTTTACGAAACTGCAACTGCATGAACAATTGTTTGAGTTTGGTGAATAAGAAGGAAACATTCTCGTTCTCTTCCATCGTTAAAACCTCGTTCATGAAATTCTTCTTCATAAACAATACTTGTGAAATGCTATTTATGCAGCAAGAGTTTCCTAAATTACATAATCCAATTTCCATCGCAAGATTTCCATTCATGAAAAGTAAAGAGGTAATGGTTGAAAATAAAAACCCGCCATTGAATTAATAGCTACTGTCCAAGAATTCCCAATTGCTCGTCCTTATTTTCCACTCAGTTCGTTTCGTAAACTTGTGTTCTCTTGAAGGTGATCTTGTATCCCTTAATTTAATTCGCTCTTTCGAAGAATTGCAAAATAAATTCGAGCTAACCGAGGCGGAAAATTTATTTTTTTCACCCCAAGACAGATATGCTACGATAAATTACTGACCCTTTCACGTAGAAAGCTCTCGGATAATTTGTTACTTCCGACAGGTTTTTTTCAAGTCAACTCGTTAAATTTTGAAACATTTCCGCCGGACAAATTGCACATAAACTTGAATAGGGAAGAGATTTGGTAGATGTAATTTGAGTTTGCCGCAAAATGTCCCCGAAATGATGAGCAACTAATTAATCAATCTACCAATTATGTTAGATATCGCGTGAAGAGCATGTATGACTGCAAATGGAATTTCAAAAAGAAATTACTTTTCATGTTTCATTTGAAATTTTATCTGCAGGAACGTATTCAGTTTTCAAGTTGTAGTGAAACGATGTGAAACAAAAAGAAACAGAAATCCAGAGAAGGTTGAAACGATTAGACCACAAGCCCATGCTGAATTTTTTGAGGTTCATTTGAAAACTTTCGAAAATGTTCGATTTCCATTGTCCTTAAAAGAAGATGAGTTCCAGCCTTGTTCTATCAGTTGTAGATAGCGTTAGTAAAATATGGGAAGAGTAGAAACAATAGAACAAGTGGGGAGAGGTAATCTGCAGAAAGTTACGTACGGCTTCCAATAATTCAGATACTGATAATAATTAGGATCTTTTCCAACCAAACCAAATAGAACGAAACATACAGAAAAAAAATACATTTTCAGAAAAGTGACATCTATGTGCAAGAGTGATATATATTTCTGTGAGGCTTTTATGAATCTAGTTTGTTTTGACGTACGATTGTTTTATCGTCCGTATTTGAGTTACACACAAGGCTTGCATTAAGTCTTGTGTCAAATAAAGGAATGCGAAGATAGCACAGACAAGTGTTTATTTCAACTGTTCTCTACAAAGGTTCAACTTATACTAACTTAATTTT
>WOGO01006545.1:0-11695 GCA_015342085.1 Leptinotarsa defecta | reverse complement strand
CCGAATAACAGATTTGTGCTGCGATGCTGGTTAGGTTACATGAAAGGTTGAGTTTTTTTTTGGCACACAAGAATCAACTGTATTTTGTCAGACGTATCATTACATAACTTTCTATCTAACGTGCTAATCATATCTAGATTCTCCAAAGATTAGGCCTATATATTCAATTTTGACTGGTTTCCTATATTTTCATATTTATCCCTCCATCATTTAATTTTTTCTGATTCTGTACTTTGTTTAGAAGTTCCCGAAACTCATTCGTTTCAGCGTTTGATTGTTCACATGACGATTCTACGATTTTTATGAATGCTTTGATTTAACTTTATGGGACAGTAACAATTGACTGGAAAATATTCTCAAACTGAAAATTTTCAGATGCAATTTTTGGTAAGCCACTTCTTTGACATCCTATCCTATACTTATTATCAAGAAAATCGTGAGATCCAAAAAACATGATATTTTGTATAATTGTTACGTGGAAAAAATCTGTTGAACTCAAGCAGATATGTTGTTTAGTTTTTAGATTGAATAGGTGAAGGAAAGTTAGTGAAAAGATTTTCTTGAACTTTTCATGCTTTTCATAAAGTATTTTCTATTACATAACACCTGGACAAGTATTTCGAAACAATCAAGACATAGGGATAAGAAACCATTACATAGTGAATCTCAACAGATATTTTAGATAAACACACTTTTTTCAGATGGAAACCCAAACATAGTAATCTCCCAGAACATTTTTTATTTGAATAGGTACCGAATTTATCTAATGTTTGATTCACTTATCATTTGAATATGATTATTCTGCTATTTTCAACTAACACCAGTGATATTCCATTCACTACTGAGTTATTTTTACTGCTTTTGGATTATTATTCATCCTATTTCTCACAATCATGAAGATCATTTTTAATTTCAATATGCAAAGTGTTTTAACATCTACATCTGAACTTTATTCACTGATGAATCAACATTTTTATTATTGTGATTGTATTAATTTGATTTTTCCATGAGTAATCCATGTTTCTAAATTCTTTCAACGATTGACAAACATATTTATGAAATATAGTGTTCTTGTTACATAATCTAGAGAAGCAACAAACCTGTGGATCATTTGAGTACTTTCACTTATTTCCGCTTTCCTTTTTCCGCTTCGCCAGTTTAGTGGGAGATGACCTTTGGCGAGAGCTGGCTATTTTTCGCTTGATTGTGAGTTTCTATATGTTGTGTATCTCTACGCTAGCTTGGCTGAATACATTGTTGGACAACATGTATGCGGCTTCTTTAAAGTTCCACCTAAACCATTGTTCCTCGCTGTGTATGACCTCAGCTTGGGACCACTCGATGTTATATTGATGGGTCCAAACATGGTCTGCTCTTCCTGATTTGCTGGTTTCCCCTCGCTATGTGTGTTACTTGTGTTCGGCAATGTGAAAATTCAATGCCCTCTTTTTCACCGATATAGGATTTTCCGCTCTCACAGGGTATTCGGCAAAAGCAATTCTTGGTATCGCAGTCCGCGTTTGGTGACCTGGTTTTCGTGAGCCTGCTACGGATAGTATTTCAGGATCTGAGCAGGTTCTGATGTTTTACTTAGATCCAATTCTTCTAATTTTTTCCGATAATCCTCTGATATAGGGAAGTGCAAGCACTGGTTGTGACGGCTTTCCTTCCTTGCGATGCTCTTTCTGTAGTTTAGCTAAAGTCTGTTCCACCATTGCTTTGGAATAGCCATTCCTTTGAAAATAATTTTTGCTGTCTAGTCCCTTCTCGAGACCTTCCTTCGTATTACAGGGCCCGAAAGCGTGGTCTAATAGAGTCTTGATGATTCCACTTTTAGTCGATTGATTGTGGTTGGATTCGTGGTTCAGATATTGTCCCGTGTGAGTGGGTTTTTGGTACTCAGATGTTTCCTAATCAGTGACGGTCCTCTTCACCAATACGTCTAAGAATGGCAATTCGTTATGGACTTTCCTCTCCATTGTGAAAGCGATGCAAGGTCTTACGCTGTTGAAGTATTTTAGTAAGACGTCTCTAGTTCAGTATTGCCATGGTTCCATATTATGAAGATGTCGTCAACGTATCTCAACCAGACAGAAGGTTTCTTGTGGGCGTCTTTAATGGCCAGAGTATCAAACCACCCCATATATATGTTGGCTATGACTGGTGAAAGTGGCGATCCCATTGGCAGTCCCTCATCGTGTGTAAAGAATTCGCGCTTCAGTTGGAAATAACAGTTTCGTACACATCATCCTAGTCCCCGTCTTCGGATAGCTTCATTTGTACAATCTGAAGTGCTTCTTCGACGGGTTGATCTTCCTGTGTGACTTCACAGTAGTAGTTCGACAAAATGCCTTGAGTTCTTGCATTCAACGGATACTATGTGAGTGCGGATAATCCTGTATCGGTGAAACTGATAGGCTATTGCACAGCACAGGGATAGCAGAGCATATTTGGACTCATCAACATAAAATCGAGTGGTCATAAGCTGAGATCATACACAGGGAGGAACATTGGTTTAGGAAGAAAATTATTGAAGCCGTCCAACAATGTATTCAGCCAAGCTAGCGTAGAGATACGCAACATATGGAAACCCATAATCAAGCGAAAAATAGCCAACTCCCGCCAAACGGTGAAGAGAAAAACGGAAAGCGGAGATATGTGGAAGCACTCGAATGACCCATAAATAGTCATCCCTCGAAGGAATTAGTCCAGTCATCACCCGAAGACGTACGATTTCTAGCATGGCCTGAACATAAATGCGTTTTCTTTACTTTTTGTAGTATATTCAGAATCTGGGCTGTGGTTGAACGAAACCAGAAGTATCAAACATTTTATCTGATACTGCGGCAGGCATTATCAGTGACATAGCAACGACTGATGAGACTGGCATCTTACCCATCCAGATTTTATTCTTTTCAATCATGACTCCGGCCGTGAAAGCCCATGTTCTCATATTTATCAATCCATTGAAACTGTTAGTAAAAAACTGAGAGTTGATTCATCTGTTCCATAATAATGTGGATATATTTCAATCATATATGAAAATGAGAAATAACAGTAAAATGGAACACTAAATTTCTATTACATATTAGATACTCATGGCAGTTTATGAAATACTGAAGTAAACTAAAACTTTATTTTCATTTTCAGTCACACTTCGGGTGTAAGTCTACTGGGATTACCATCTGAGGTCTATATTTTTGGAGCCACGTACTGGTTGACGGCGATTTCGTTTATCTTCGTTATTGCGATAACTATTTTTGTTTTTCTTCCTGTTTTTCACAAGTTGCAATTGACGAGCGTCTATGAATATTTGGGCCTCAGATTCGATGGGAGATGCAGAAAATTATCTTCGATTCTGTTCGCACTTTCCATATTTATGCATATACCTATTATTGTTTATATTCCCGCTCTTGCTTTCTCAGCAGGTGAGTATTGAAGAACTCATTTGTTATATTTTTGTTGGTGCTTTTTATGTATGTGTAATGATATACATGTAGTTGGATAACAGTAAAAGTATTTGGGCCAAAATGGTGTCAAATATAATATTAATTAGAATGAAGCAGAAAGTATAGAATCAATCAGCTACATCCATAATGTAGGTGATGCAACAGTCGTTCTTCTACACTTACTGTGCAAATATCAATCTTTTTTCATATGAAATCAATAACAAATTCGAAAATTTCCATGATATTGCAATTTTATTCGAAAACACTATTTTATGATATTTTCACAAAATTGAAAGAAAAAACTCCAATTCTACACAATTTTGATATAGTTAATGGAGTTACTTGTGCTGATTGCAATCAAAATTATATAGGATGAACCTGTAGAGTTTTCAATGACAGAATCACAAAACACAAAAGTGATATTCCAGATCACTCTAACAAATTACATGAAATTAATCTTCCTAGATCACGTTAGTATGAATTCTAGAACGCACATAAGACTTCATACAATATATTCTTACTTGCTTCACCTTGATAAGCATAATATATTTTATATTTTTATGATCCGGTAACTAATTGAAACAATTGATATAATAACTAGTTTATCATCATAATTTTTTTCCAATAATTCAAAGATGCTATGTATCTGTAATACATAGTTATTCATAATCATCTTTAATTTTGCTGGTCATGATATGACAACTAATCGGTCACCCAATTTATTTTTCAATTCAAAAAGCTATACTCGGAGTTGTTCAGAGAGACCCGTCCATCCACTCTGAATTCCACACTTTGGGCACAATATCCTACATTTAATTTTTTGACAAGATAATCGAGAGTTGACTTGGGCAAAGTTATCTTTGTAAAAAAGTGACAATGATTTTTGAACATTTTGTATAATATTGAGAAACGGGTTTTGTCGAACTCGTTAGCCCAAAACCTCTTTTATGCTTGGTTGATATTAGAAGGTATGATTTTCATGAAAAATCAATAACTCAAAAACGGTTATAGTTAGGTATATAGTACCTTATATGAAATCATATCATTCTATAAAGTTCAAAGAAATACAGGGTGTTCTATTTGAAAAGAAACACAACCTTGATATGTCACACTGTAAAATGATTTCCTTCTGCAGCCTCAAACAATGTACATATGAATAAATGGAGAAATTTTCGAAAAAATAAATGATTTAGTTTATAGGGACCGTGTCGTATGGGGTGTCCCACCCGGTATAAATATCGTTTCGTTTCCAAAAAAACATTTTACTGCTATTCCCGTTTTTAAGCATTCTGAAGCTTCTATTATAATTTCATGAAAATATCAGGTAAAATTACCCAGGGAAAAAATGGGGCTGAAACAAGTCGTATGTACTGGCAATATATAATTGCGGTTGAAACCATGCAAAAACTAGCTTTTTCGGAAGAGCAACCGCAATGCACTAGAGTTGAAGACATTCTAGAATATTTCCCTTTGTATATTTATTAATGACAGGAGACAGGAGACAGGAATATTCAGACTAGCAAAATTGCTAAGCTATAGAAGGACATCAACATATTCAGGGCCAAATGACACTTCCATAGAAATGTTACGGTTGAAGTAGAACATCCCGAAAAATGGATGATAATTAGGCTAGAAAATATGCTTAGTAGAAACATCTGGTATGAAGACAAGTTATAAAATGAACATGAAACGGAAATAACAATATACGGTGCGACCCGAAATTTACTTCACAGCTACAATATACGATATTCTATTAGAATATTTTCTACTTTCCATCCTGTATACGTCAATCATAATAAATGATAATGGAATTGCTAGCTTTCAGTTATAATTCATTGACACTTTTTGAATTATCGTATTATCACTAAAAGCTACTAAAATTGTATACTCAAAGGATCTGACCGAAAATCAAAACTCAATCTAGATAATTAAACCAGGTGTCGGAAGTAGGGTACTTTGACTTATTTCATATCACGATTTCTATCAATTACCAAAAATTTACAACTTTTTCAGCAAGTGGTATCGACGTTCATATCATTACTCCCATAGTTTGTGGAATCTGTATTTTCTACACTACCTTTGGAGGACTCAAAGCTCTAGTTTGGTCAGACACAGTATTATTCACAGTGACTACGGTGACTATTTCTATCATTTCGTTTCTTGGAATCCATGCCGCGGGAGGAATTGGTAATGTTTTCAGAACGGCTATCGAAGGACACCGTCTAGATATTTGGCAGTATGTCTTTTCAAATAATTTTCTATTATCTAAATCAATGGCGAGGCTATAAGCTGACTTGTATTGTAGACTTTTATGTTGATATGTTTATTCGAGAGTAACTAGAGATTTAATGGACAAATATGTTATTTCTTTAAATTGACAATAAGGATCCTGAAAATGCCATGTTGGTTTTCAGATAATGATTGTGGATCTTTTTGGTATGTTCACTGTATACTTGAAAACGATTGAAAACTTTTATAACGATTCATAGAGTTCATGAGTGAAAATAATTTTATCCACAGGAATATGTAGTAAACGAAGAGAAAATTTTTGAAGCAGTTTCGCAAAATGCTGACTCGTCTTGTTCGAAAACACAATAAAAGTCAACGAAAGTATCATGTAAATATAATGTGTACTCCCCTTATAAGAACGAATATTTTATTTTTATTAAAAAAAAAGAGTGCTGACTAGACTGTTCGTTAATACAGTTTTGTGGGAAGTATCCATGTGTTAATGGAAATTATCGATATGCCTTGTTAGGTTACCAACGTGAACATTTTTGAGAGAGCACTCGAATATTTTTTATGAATACATAGCGAACGTTGGAATTTGAACTTTTGAATTGTCTCTGACAGTGTATACGATGGGGAGCACTTGTAATATTTCTCTAGTAGCGAATGCGCTAGCTCTAGTTAATCAGTCTTTGATTTTTGAATATTTCGATATTGGTTTTGAAACGAGTGTTTATATCAGTTCTTCGAATAGTTTCTGCATTCATTATGAAAAATCAAAGGATTTCCCCTGGAGTTATTTTATTAAAGTTTTAATATTTTAGCGAAATTTGAGATGAATCTTCTATAGTTTCAAGCTGAACCAGAGGAATATTTTAATTTTTCTTTGAATTTTTGATCCTAGAAAATTCACTATGCAATCAAATTTGTTGAAGTTTAGTTTCACTCCTCCTATGATTATGAAGGGACCAATATACATTACTTTCCTGATGAATTCGAATTCTTCGGGTGGAACTTTGGAATCAGCTTGGCGTAGTCTTCTGAATACTCCTTTTAGTTTCGAAATACAGTTATGACTATCCAAGAAATAGTTGATATTGCTTGATCTGGATTTCAAGCAGATTGATATTCACTAGTCTGTAACGTAGATGGGGCGTTCCTGAGGCCAAAACTCATCCTGAAGAATTCACGATGGCGATTTTCCATAGGTGCCGTTTTCGTGATGCCCTTCTTATCTATCTTGTGTTATCTATTTTAAATAGGCACACATTTCATGCCCGAGACTTTCTGGAATATCATTTGAGTTTATAACTGAAAATTAAGCGTCCATATATACTTTCACCAGGACACTGAATATTTTAGTAGCCTCATGAGACAATATAAATATTTCAGTTGTGCATGAATGAGCTCCCTACATGAATTACCACTATAGCAGGTAGCTGTAGCTGCCTCCGTGGTGATTTCACTAGTTTCATTGTGAACACAAAGTCTATCAAACAAAACCACAAATGCGTGACTGGGTGATGGCTCCGTGTATTTCAAATGTGGCTCATCCTAACACTACGTTGCACCATATTGAAGACGGGCCAAAATCTAGAAGGGGTGCATTTCAAATTGCAACATTATTCAAGAAAAAAAAAAAGAATAAATAATAGATATCATTATTTTGTATTGATTATGCTGAGAAAAAATACATATACATGCTTTAATGTTTCAGATTTGATTTCGATTTGGTGGCAAGGGACTCTTTTTGGACGATAGTTCTAGGATTCACCTGTCACTTGATAGGAATAACCACAATTAATCAAGGATGTACTCAAAAATTCCTTTCAGTAGCTGAACTCAGAGATTGCAATATGTGAGTTATCAGAAGCTATATTTTGTAAATAACCCACAAACCAAATTAACGGAAATGAACTGCTTAACAGCCCAGATAGATATAGATATTCAATATTTTTGTTACAATTTCATTAAGTCCACAATCATGAACTCGCACGGATGGATGATAAATCAATAACAATAGTGAATAAAAGTGAAACCTGTTCTACAATTGCTATTGTACGACTGAATTTCATAACACTGAAATTTCTACCAATGCCTGAAATTGTATTTCGGAAGCGTGAAACATCTGCAAACTCCACACACACGAAAAATCAACTGAAGCTTATGTTTCTGACGAAATGCACATACAACAAAAGTGTATCAGTGTTCAATCTATGAATGGAAAGGTGAAGAAAAGGCTTCCAATTAACTATGGCACAGAACAGAGTATGTTGTTTCAATCGATAAGGGTTTATTTTCAGAAGACGTGTTTTCGGAAAAAAAGCTCAGTGGCTTTCACTTCTCCAGCTTCATACAAGTAATTGAGTTTGAAAGTAACTTTCATGCATACACCTCTGCAAGGAGTTCATTTTAAACTCAATTGCATTCTTTCTTTCTTTGGATGTTTTCCATAATTTTTTGAATGGACATGAAATAGTGATAGCCACATACTCGTTTTAATTCATAAAATATTTCTATATTTTGTTTTTGCCTCTGATTTATTGACTTTTTGTCAAATTTCAGAACTGTAGTCTTTTATTGTTTGGGGATGGTGCTCATCAAAACCCTGTGTGTTATCTGTGGAATACTTATTTACGTGAGATATGCTCTATGTGATCCCTTGACCACGAAGCAAATCACTAAGAGCGATGAGATATTTCCATTCTACGTACTGGATGTTGCTGGAAACATTCCTGGTCTGTCTGGATTATTTATTGCTGGCGTGTTTTGTGCTTCTTTGAGGTGAGATATGAATTTTGCAATATATATACGTGGTAATTCAAATTCAAACTCCACCATTGGGATCTCTTAAACTACAGGAGATACGTCGAAGCTCAAATTGGAACAATGTTGCGTTTTTTATGGCGCCCATTATAGAAAAATTGAAGTTTATATTTATGATATACTGTTTGAAAAAACTTCTATGATATATTTCCAATACTTTCAGTGCGCAATCTTCCTGTCTCAACTGCGTAGCTGGTACTATTTATGAGGATTTCCTCAAAACAACTCTAGAGAAGAGGGGCTATAAAAATCCTACCTTTTCCTTGAAGCTACTTGTTGCTATTATAGGAATAATTGGAACTCTGATGGTATACATAGTTGAACATCTTGGAGGTTTATTAGCTTTGGCCATTGGGATTGGAGGTGTCACCAGTGGACCTCTTTTGGGATTGTTTACAATGGGAGTTCTTTTTCCTAGAGGAAATGCTCTTGTGAGTTCAGCTAAATATTTTATTGTTCCAAACATACTTTATGCAATTGTATACATTCAGTTGTTTTACTTTCTGGAATATTCTGAAAGATATTTTCAGAATGTCCCCAAAATTTTTCAATACCTTTAATTTTTTTTTACCTGACTTGGGACTGAAAACTGTCTTTCACAAAAAATATTTTCGTTGGTTACAAACTTTTTTTTTAGGAAAAAACACAACCACTATAGGAAAATCTTCAAGGTGCTCTGAGAGCGGTGCCTGTGCGAAACTAGTGATTCACAGTAGATTCGAATCGCTGGAAATTAAATCCATTTGGAAAAACGTTCTCTGGAAGTTAATTCCACATGAACGCAGTTGTCCAAATGAAAAAGTTCTCGAACAGTGAAATTCGAGGTGAATTGAATTGAACCTTAAAACGATGAGTAGCTCTTGATGGAATCAAATGTGCCAAATCACTTGAACACTTCTCGTGAAAGTATTCGAAAGGTTGGAGATTGGTCGATTTACTCATATGTTTTACTGAGAATTAGAATGGAATTTGAAGAAATGTATATGGAAATGAAATCATGAGAAATATGTCGATAAAATTTTTACTTCAAAAGAAGCAAAATTGTCACAGAAAAAAGTGGCCCATGAATTGCATATTATTACAAATCAGTTTCAGTTTGATTTTGCTTCCAGAATTGAGTTTATGAGAGTGTCAGGGTTTGTAAATTTAATCTTCTGAGTTTAAGCTGATCCTGGCAGAGAACTGTTGAGGACAACATCAGTTCTCAGACAACTGTTCAAGCGTCTCAGTGGCTGTTTTCCCCTCTTATGAGATAATATTCGTTCAACCCACAGCTGAATATAGTATTGATTTGATGATTGAGGAAAAAAGACTCATCAGTCTATATCAGCCTGAAATTGGGAACAAATAGTTCCAATAAATTTGGCATTCCTAGTTTTCCATAACTGATTCATAAAGAATTCTGCTATACCGGACCCGCGTCAATACCGCAGTATTGAGGAGTAGATTTCAAGTCGGTAACAGAGTTGTATTTATCTTGTTCGATGTCTGAACCTCCCTCATAGTTGCGTACCATGCCCTCAAAGAGGAAGTACAACCGTAGAACGGACGATTTGAAATGCAAACTCTTTTGTAGATGCATCAGTATTCGTGTCTTTACATCGAGTTGAGTAGACTATCGGGACTGCAATAATTTCGTTATTTGCCAACAGGTGTCTTGGCAAATAACTGCATTCAGATGGTATAGGATGCTACGAGCTACACATTCTATCGAATTCCATAACGATACCATATGTATACTCTTCAACCATCCTCAATGATTGATGGAGAACATTTTCACCAGGTCATCTATTCGAAATGAATATACCCGAATTTTTCTGAGCGCAACTAGTTATGCTAACAGTGAGTTGCAGAAAAAAAAAGATCCGGAGAAACCTCCTGAAAGTGATTCAATCTATTTGAAAGTTAGCCTGACCAGGTGTTATGATAAAGGGAGTCCACTGAAGAGGTATCATTTTCTCGGATATGACAAGACATCTGAACAAATGCAAGATGAGTTCATGCGAATGCTTTGTGGTAATCGATGCAGTCCATAGAGTTTCTACCTTGTGTTGGTCTAACCCAAGTATAGAATCTGTCAGGGAGCTAGTCTAATAGTTCTATGGCTGGCATTGAAGGAAGTGTTGGATTCGTTTTACCAAAAGCCATCTCTGCTTATGTATTAATAATTTTTTATACCTGAAAGATTGCGCCAGAGAAAATTTGTCTCGAAAATCCGACACATTCAGAGGGTGTTCCTGAATTACGAACTAATAACCATTCATTACACTGTTAGGGGAGTGATGATTGGGTCTTGGGTACTTTGAGTAGACGCACTGAACCAAGAATGGCAAAATACATTTTTCCTTCGAGCACAAGACCTTAAAATTAGAAAAATTAATGAATGAAAATGAATGAAAATGAATGAATAATCATAAACATCAATGAAGTTATTATATTGTACTCATAACAGAAAACATAAATTGAAATCGATCCAACGAGTGATAAAATGGAATGAAGTGTATTAGGAGAGACAATTGTTTTTTCACGATTCACACTGAAACTAGACCTTTCATTGGCAAGTAGCTGGTAATAATAGTTGTAGTTTCTCAAATACTTTTTTCAAAAAAAAAATTAAAAAGTAGTTTTTGGTTGATTTTTTTCTTCTACAGAAATCTTTCGTTTTCCATGATATTTGGTGAAACCTCACCTTTTTATATTTTGAATATACATTTTTTTTTTCGGAATCCAAACCTGAATCAACTCATGTGTTCAAAACAGTGTTTTAAATTTGTCGGAAAATACCCAACCAGCAAAGTTGTTTTATAATTTCATGGTGTTGCAACAGTTTTATTTTATCAGTATTTTATAATTACTTCCAAAATGCTGATTATTTATATTAGATGATCGGTGAACACAATACAGTTGTAGGCATAAAAGTGTTTTATAAATTTGTCATAGAAACATTTATGAAATAAAATTAAAAAACCATTATAAAATAGTCAGGAAATTATCACAGAAACGTTTTTGCAACTAACTTATAAAACTTATTTTCCTATATAAGTAAATTGTTATGTAGCAGTTTTATAACACTTTTCTGCGAGATTTTTATGATAGTTATAAAACTTTCAAGCTTAATTTATAACTGTTTCCTGTAGCTTCAATGAAATTATTTTATTGGAATGCTTTGAGATACTATTTTATTTTCATTA
>WOGO01006544.1:0-11695 GCA_015342085.1 Leptinotarsa defecta | reverse complement strand
GGGTTGGACGATAGCAAGTGAAGATCGATCGTTCAGACTAGGGCTTGAACCACCGACCAACACGGCAGTCAATTCGAGTGAGTGAACAAAGCACCCACGCCGAACCGCTTGGCTACCGACCGAGATTAAAAAACACATTTATATTCTATTTCATTTTTCAGAATAAAAATGATGAAAATACCACTTGAGTTGCGATCATGTTTCACCTTTAAATTGAAATAACCTCTTTTCTTCAAAATCATCATTTATATGAATAAGGGTAAGAAAAAACCAACCTGATACTTTGCGATTTTTTTTGGCACTTTTTAATGAACAAAATGAACCAGGAAGATACATCAGAAGCACCCTGCTCTTCGTACTATTCATTCCTACTATGCCATCTTTCGACTCGGAAAAACCTTGCACAGTCTGGAGCACTTTCGAAAAAATTGTATGATAAAATTATTCCGCAATATTGCGAGTGAGCACGCTAACTTGTAATGTTATTCTCATGTAGATGGTTCGTTCTATTCATTCATCACACGTTGAAAGGTAAGACCCTGTTAATCCTTGTTTAATGAAAAAAAACAAACGAAACTTTTGAACTTTGTCCAAACTAATCAACTTTCGCTCTTTTACGAAAGATTTTGTTTCATATAAAAACTGTCCTTTCAAAAGTTATTAACTTTTAGAAGGTCTGTTGTTTTGAATATTCTTTAAAGAGAGTCAACTTAAGTCCGAAACCGCAATGATACCGCTTTGAAATTCTTTTCAATATTCCAATCATAGCTTTTTTTCTCGAAGTATAATTTCTTCAGTCTCGATATAAGGTGGAACATGAGTGAAGATTTCTTGATTCAATAGCCGATCAGAATGATGTTTGGATATTTATTTAGACGGCAACGAATGATTTGTATGCACTCATCCATTTATCTGAAAACATTCAGTCTCATCGCAATGCAACACGAGGACCTTTTTCCTTATACTTCAGAGATCTAGAAGAATTCAGATGGAGGAGGGCCTTAACTTTAGTTTCACTTCAAGGTTTCATGTGGTTACCGTAGAATTTCAGAAAAGAGTCGAGGTATTTTCAGAATATTATTTTACGGCTCACGAACGTGCGGAGAATCACTTTTCAATTTTATTCTCGAAAACTAAGCACAATAAAAAAAACCTCAAGAAACCTGAACGTTGTTATTTCTGATTTTTAAATTAATGTTGATATCGAAGTTAGAGAAAACTAATAGTAAACAATGATTTCCTTCATAAATATCAATGAATATCTTAATCGCCGGAATATCTTCCTAGCATACCAAACCGCTTTTCCATTACAATTTCCCACACCCTACTATTCTAAAACGAAGTAATTCAGCTCATATGTTTATATGAACTCTAATTGAATATGATAGGGAATCACCCCTTTTCCCGAAATTTAAATTATCATGACTGTTTACTGTTACATTTCAAGTGTAAGATTATAGCGAGCATTTTGATTTGATCAACACTATCGGACTTATGATGCACTGTTTGGTACCTTTGGTGTAGTAATGAATATTACTGGAGTCATCTTCAAAGAGGAAGTTTTAATCTTCCTCTTTGAAGATGATCGCTTGGTGATCGACACACGTGTCGAGGTGTTAAAAATAACGATTTGGTGTTGGGAAAAACCTCCAGTAATATTCAACACTATCGGAGTCTGGCAATGAGTTAGCAAGCGCTTATTAATCTAGTGCTCGCGTGGTTCGTTTCAAAATATTTCTAAAAATTATAGGTCATCTTTCTCACTATAATACAATTATACCCATATGTTTCTGTATTTTTTATTCAACTCATTTCAACATGTACTCGCTTATGCCAGCCATATCAAGGCTCAATTTTCAGATCGGAATTAGCAATGTTAAAAAATATCACCTCTTACAAAAGCACGTCGTTCTTACACTACAAAGCGTCTTATCGTTTGTAACGACTCTGAAAATGGCAAATTACAAAAATAATTCATATGAAGCATCATTTAGATACATCTCCAAGATAAAGGGACTGTATACCAATAATTATTTCAGTTGCGCTACGACAAACATGTTCTTCCATAGCAAGATGATAGCATCTCCCCATCTTACCTCTGAGAAAATTCCGAGATAAAGTGAAAATGTGTTCATTCATTCCTGTTGCAACTTTAGTTCAGGTACGAGTGGTTCTAATGAGTGCACAGGATGTTAGTGAGTCAGTTAGGTAACATTTCTTTTTGATGCCTATAAATAAAAACACTCTAACATCTGTATCTATTGAAATATGTGGAATGTGGTCTGTGTCTTTGCATAATGTTACAGATGTTTCGGTTAGTATGATATAAATATTATGGTATGCAATTTTTATTGTTTACCTTAATATTCAGTCAGAAACTATTCAAAACCATCACATTATCTTTCATATTTCACAGTCAACTCCATTTTTATTTCAAACATCATTGAGATAACCTATTAACTGAATTTTTACGTTCATGGACACTTTCGAAATTTGGTTGAGTAATGAGAACTTTTACCGCAAGTAGATTCTTGTATATAAAGTTGTTGAACTTGTTATGAGAAGGTTTCACTGAATCATACTGAAGCTTTTCGGCTTTCTACTTCTCCGTAACCGAACAAAAAAATCTAGAAAAATTTCGAAGGAAGTAATATAATTTCTTTATTTCTTTCTATAGGTGTAAGGAATCACACATTAAAAGGTAAGACCTCGTTAATCCTTAGCTCGCACAAGTTTCGACTTCTGAGGGTTGTTGTTTGTAGGGGTGCGACAGCTGATTAACGGAAAAACAGATTTTAAACAGATTTTAAACAGATTTTTTTAACAGATTCTTTAGGAGTTCCTCAATTTTTTTGATCAATCATAGAGAAGTAGATAACCAAAAATTATTTTCCTAAAAACATCAAGTATGTTTGTAAGGCTGACAAGTTTTGACATAAGGAGTACTGAGGAATCAACCGACTAAGAGAGGATATCATTTCCTTTATTTTTTATGAAAATATGGGTCGAGTGACGTCGCATTGAGAAAAAGTGCGTACTTAAAAAGTGCTATCTTACAAAAGCCTATCTTACAAAAAAGGGGTTTTTTCTTCCTGTTTGAAGATTGCTCGCGTTCAGCCTATTTCCAAAAGGGCAAGAAAACTATAGATTAGTCGCTTTGCTATCAGTGATTTCAAAAATCATGGAGAAAGCCGTAAACCGTAAATATTTGGAAGGCTTCAACATCTTGAGTGATCATCACTATGGCCTTCGGAAACCCACATTTGGAATAACGCAATCGAGAAACACGAAGAGTCAAGAGCTGTTGCGCTTGTTATTTCTAAGGCCTTTGACCGTGTGTGGCATGAGGGTTTGCTGGCCAAATTTCGATGCTATGGCTTGTCGGATCATTTTTGTGTATGGCCCTTTAGCTTCTGGAAATGACGTTTTCTGCAAGTAGCTGTCGATGGATATCTCTCGAATACTTTCACTATCAACGCTGGTATTCCCCAGGAATCCCTATTATCTCCAACCCGTTTTTATTGCATATCAACGACTTATTGGAAAAAATCAAGAATCCAATATATTGCTTTGCTGACGACAGCATACTTATCTCGGTATTACATTTGGATCCCAGGACATCAGCTGCGGAAGCACATCTTCACCGGCAGCAGGAGATTGAATATCTCAATGAGGATCTAGAAGTAATTTCGAATTGGGGTGAAAGTAACCAGGTTTGATTCAATGCCACAAAAATCCAGGCATCGGTTTTTTCCATGAAAATAAATGTCTCCGAACCGTATATAACAATGTCAGGTTGGGCAATTCCGCTTTCTGCTTCGATAAGTTTGTTGGGAGTTAAAATGGACACCAATATGTCTTGGTACAATCATGTCGTTGGAATTGCAAGGGCTGCTTCTCGAAAGTTTGGAACACCCTTCTGAACCAGAAAATTGTACACACCTCAGCAACTTTTAATGCTTTATATGCTTTATAAAGCTTGGATCAGACCTTCTTTGGAGTATTGTTTTCATGTACGGAGCTCCGCCCCCAAACATACCCTGAAGCTGATGAATTCTATCCAGAAAAGAGCCATCCGCCTGATTGGAGACGCGAACATCACTCTTCTATAGATACTTTCACGGAAAGTGATCAAGTGATTTGGATCATTTTATTCCACCTAGAGCGATGCATGTCAGAAATATGCGACGGAATGTGGCTGCTCATCGTTATGAGGTTCAGCTCAGTACACCACGAACTTCACTGTTTAAGAACCCTTTCATTTGAAGAACGGCGTTTATGTGGAATAAACTTCCTGAGAACGTTTTTCCAAATGAATTCAATCTCCAGCGATTGAAATCTAATGTGAATCGCTACTATCGCACAGGCACCGCTCTAAGACCGCCTTAAGAATTTTTCTGCAGTGCTTCTGTTTTGTCCTTAAAAAAAAATCCAACGCTACTTCGGTTGATTCGTTTAGACGCTTTGAAGTTCAGACGAGTAAAGAATGTTTGCTTGCTAATATATTATGTTGGAATCAGACAATATTCAATATCATTTTGTATAGTTTCTATTGTTTGTTGTTTCTATTTCGTAACTATTGTGTTCAATTGTTCAAAGGCATGTAATGACAAAGCCCATTCATTGAAATATTTCGAAGAAAAATTAATCATTTCAACAAGGCATCCAGGTACTCATATCCGAATTGAAAATAACTCAAATTCGATAAAAGATACAAAATAAACGTCAGAATATTTTATACATAGAATAGAAAAAAATGTGTTATTCAAACATTCACTTAACGATTATTTTGACATCTGTCAACTTTCCTGTCAGTTAATGATTTTATAAATAGATCAGTGGAATCCATAACAACCACTGTTCTCAGACACCAGAACTGCAACACTCTTCTCGGCGTACGTTTTACCAATATCGTCTTCGGGAGATGAAGTATACTGTATACTTCTAATATGAAGTATACAACTTCATCTCCTGAAGACGACAACGTGGTTGAAGAAACGCGGTTCAAGGGTTTAGGAGCAGTGTTTAGGATTTACTCTACACCAGAGGTTCCAATTCTACCGTTCAGTAGTGTTTTTAACTCTCTCATAAGTGACTTGAAGAAACAGTATTTTATGAAGAAATAGAGGACTGACTCTATTGATGGGTGTAATATTGGTGTAGTGCTTCACAACAAGAAGATTGAAATGATTGATATATTTCCTTTTACATAAATATGAAAACTCTATTTCCAAAAACGAACATCAGATCCAGCAAATAATGGACTAAAATTGAACCCTCTGTCAACTTTTTCAAAATAATTGTAGGGTTTTCCTAGGGTTGAAAAACATTGTATTCCTTTATTGACTTTTATTTTGAATCATAAATTTTCATCACAAAATTAACTTTTTATAACTCTTTAATCGCGCAGGTTTTTTATGTTGATTCTTTTATTTTAATTTTTACTTATCATTTTCGTATTTTTTCATCACATATCAATGGAATGCTCTCTTCTCTCCAAACGACAGTTTATTGCCAAAAAACAGATGATATTTGAAACGACAGGCACCAATTGGAATGTTTCGAGTAGGTACTCATTGTTAACACTTTTATGGATTTAGACAAAGAATTCTGTTCAGGAATTTCGGCTGGGAACTAATCGTAATTCTGATTCAACTCGCCACGAGGTTACACTGTTATTTTCTGTTCGTCGTTTATTATTTGTAAACGATGTGTCTGACTGATTAATAATTCACTTATCACCAGTCCCGACAAAATATTACATTTTTTTGGTGCGCATTCATGAATCTATTTGAAAATAATGAGGATAATTTCTTAGAAGTATCTCAAAAATTCGTATATTTCAAATTATTTTTAAAAGGAGAACCGCTTTTTTTTCAATTAGAATATTTCAGAAAATAGCAAGCTTTCTTAAATGTACGAGATAGTTTTCAAGCCAGAGTGTACACATTGTAATAAAAATATTTTTTGTACAACTGTGAAAAAAACGTGACATTTCTGCATCTCTATTGATGCGTGGATGTTGCGTATGTTTCCCATATCGGTATTCCCAAAACATAAAAATCATAAAATGCGAATCAAAATATCCCAAAAAGTACGATACAAATCCAATCAATTCACAGTGTCACCCAGGGCCCGCTTTCTTGTGACACCTCATTATGTATGGATGTGAAGTAAATGAACTGCAGGATGTATAAATATAGATTGGAGAAACACTGACTTGGCATCTTCAGTAGTTTCGCACGTGCTTCCGAAGAATATAGAGGCGAGAGTAACATCTGTTTTTATATTTTTTCGTCATTAGTTTACTATTAGTCGGAATATTCGTCCATTAGTTTAATTTTTTGTGATGAATATATCTGCACTAAGGGTCATGTTATTTTGACATAGCCGAAGAAATAAAGGCACGCCAGCTGTTAGCATCAATATAAATGAAATTTAAAGTCTTCCATTCAGTTATATTTCAATCAATAAAGACTGTGCCAGACAGTGAACTTTCTTTTGGAAGTTTTTCAGTTTGTTTTACTGTAAATACTAAATAAATGTTTCATTACATGAGTGTTTCACTTTCATTGCATAGAAAAGTGTGCAATAAGATAGTCCAATTTTATTGATAGGTAGAATAGGAACCACTGGCAATACCTACCACCAGGAGATGACTGAAAGTAAATCTTACAACTCACTTGGATTCTTTTAATATACATCTATACGTCTATAATAATTCCATAATAGTAGACACTTAATTCGCGGAAATATTGCTTTTAAACGAAAACATTGTTATCAAAGTTGTGATCCTTTATATTTTATCATCAGACAGAGACTGTCAGGTAATTTCTGATAATTTAGTGCCTACTATTTTGGAATTATAGTATAGTTATATCTCAATTGTAAGAAGTCTGGGTGTATATACAAGGATCAAACTTAGTTGTAAGATTCATTTTTAGTAATCTGCTGAAGAAGCTTACTTGGTTAGCGAAACGCGCATCAACAAACAATTAGATCGTTGAATTAAAAGGACTGATAGAATCGAATTTTCACGTTAATCCGAAGTGGAAGATAATGGGACATAGAACACTTACTATCGTGAGGTTATATAGAAAAATTGAACCAAAACGAACAAAAAATATACATAAAATGAAGTAAATGATTGAGTGACGTCAGCAAATATTTTAGACCAAAGAGGTGAATTGAAATTTTGAAATTTCATACTTAAGAAGGTATATTTTGCAGAGATTGCCCAAGTCAGTTCATTCATTCGCTAGATGATCATGAATATGAATATTAACCATCTCCAAAGAACATCTTTTCGAGGTGTTCTTTTTCTAGTAAAAATAATAGAAAGATTATAATTAAGTCGATGGTCAAATTAAATATTGCCACACATCTCGAACTTTGGAAAGTCATATCACTTCCCATGAATACTGAATGAGGAAGAAAGGTTTTGGCTTTCTGAGGGTGGGGACAGACTAATTCTAATGTATTTGTCACTTCACATAACCCACAACACATTCAATATTCCCCGGAGCGTAGGGCAGCACCGGTGTCTCGTCAATATCGTGAAACTTCCGTAGGTAGTTATAAGGCACTCTTAGAGCTGCGAGTGCACTAGTGTCACAGGTGCCTTGCGGTACACCCTACATTGGGTTCCAACTCGGTGACAAAATTGTGATCAGTTATAACTATTTTATTTTTATGTATTGGTATGTAGGTTCGATATAAATTGGAAATTAGGAAATACATTACACTGGAGAGACTGAGAAAAGATTGACCGTATTACCCACAACAGTATGGAAGCTGTCAATTCGTTAACCCCCGACAGACGCGAAACATTTTTCCTAGTTCTGTCGGGTATTGCCACCTCGTTCATTTGAGCTACCGAATATTCACAAGCCGGATGTCCCACTACGGCTAATTGCCAGTGCTATATTAGGGTCTTCGACGTATAAGATCGCAAGTACTCATCAGGTCTGCTACTAGTCGGGAAAACAAATTCATTAGCCAAGGACTCAGCTCATTTGGTTTCAATTTCCTATAATAAGAACATTTCCTTTTTTCCTGCCCAACTATTTTGAACGGCTTTAGTTGGTAAAAATCTCAGTCCTGAATATTATCTGAATTTATAAAAGCCGAAGAAGAATTTTCGATAAATTCACCTCCTCCTGAGTTGTGTTTTTATTTCTCCAAGATTTTGAATTCACTTTCATTATTACCTGACGGTATTAGACGGAAAATCATTTTATTGTTCAGTACTAGCATACATTTTCAAGTAAAAATTCAGCATAAGCTTATTATTTTGTATATAACGTCAGCAACTCAATGAAATAAGCTGACGCTCAATGAACGTGTTTGCCTGCTTGATGGTTCATGAAATATTCGTTTCAAAAACATTTTACAACCGGCATTATTCAAATGAAAAGTTCTACTTGCGGAAACATTAAGAATATAACCTGTTCCTGTATACGAATCGGGTTCAATCATCAGTTTCTCCTTTTAACAACTATCCTTAGAATTCGATATAGGGAAATTTATTATTCAGAATAAATAATTCGTAACCAAACACTTCAGATTCTCGCACACATTTTATGCCCTAGTCCATGAAATCGCTGATGCAAGAGCTGAAATGTCTGCGAAGTGTTGAAGGACAAATTTACTTTTGATGCTACTCCAACACCCCTGAAATTGTGTTTCAAGTGTCATTGGTTATGAACTCAATTTACAAGTAATTACAGAATACGGAGGGAAAGGCTCGGGTTTTGGCAAAGGAAAACTGCCGAAAATTCTAATGGATGAATCAATATTTGCTGTAATAAAAGCCCCCATATGTCGATCAATTTTATTAAAATGACCTTCTTAAAGTGTTGATGTCTTTCTTAAAGATATTGATATTGTCAACATACTGAAAATGAAGTAGGCAATAAATTTCAAAAATTCAACACCATATAAAGATGTGTAGATCATGGAAAGACGTAAGTTTCAGAAACAAACTGGAAGAAAAGCCCTCTCGCAACAGCTGCTTTCACATAAACATTGAATTACACGAAAGAAAATACTTTGATCTCATACGAACACTGAAGTATACAAAAATTACTTTGTATTCCAAACATTCGTTATGGAATTGAATCAGATATCATTCACAGGATTGCTACACAATATAGTGAATGAAATAGGTTAAATTTCACTTATATGGGACACTGTCATTCTTACTGGTGAACATCCAATGTTTCGGCATGACACACTTGCCTTATCGCCTTTTCAGCATCTGGATAACATAAGAAAAAACTCAATTCATTCATGAAATTCTGACTTTGTCACGAATGAGTTCAATATACTTATCTCAGTGATGACAGTTCGTAATGACATTGATTCGATTATTTGATCAAATCCCAGCCGTAGGAATCTTGTTTGAATAGAAGAGAAAGGTTTTGGCTTTCTACTTCTCCATCTTTATACAAAAGTATGTGGTTATCTTTCAATGAAAGGAAGGAAGCAATTAATTTCAAAAATGTCCATCGCATATTGTCTCATATGTTTAAATTCTTTCATATTTCGACAAGAAATCTTTTAGTCGTTGATTTTTGCTTCTGGTCTGTTTTTACTTATTTCGTCACCATCCATTGACGTTTCTTGGTATCTCAAATTGTCCACAATAGACATGGTCTACGATGAATATCCATTAACAATAGAAGGCTATATTGTTTCAAGTTAGGATTTTTGTATTGATGATCCCGAAATAAATATGATTAATGAGAGAGATTCTTTACGCAAGAGAGCTAGATGAATTACCAAGTAAATATGCTCTTAATCCACCTCACAGTATCTACATTGAAACTATGATCAATAACACCATGGGTTTAGTACCTGCATAATTCATTGATTTTTTTCTCTTAACTTTCATACACCTGCTGTTGAGAAATATGTTTATGCAAGTCGTTTACTTCATTATTGTGTCTTTATCCTTTTCCATTATTCTATTTCTGCTTTATTCATCTGCCTAGTTCTTTCAGTACTTTTTTGTGAGTTTGTTTACTTTCTTCAAGTATTTCTAGTTGCTGCTCTGTAAGCAACCTCTCTTATTTTTTTGGCTTCCTTCTACTGTATAATAAAACAAACATGTGAAAATGTAGAAAACTTCCAAAGGAAAAAAGAAAAAAATAACAACAATAAAAACTCTTCATAAATATATGTAGCGCATACACAGAAGTTTCTTTTAGATATAAACTGAAAAAAGAAATCTTTCCGATGAACCTACTTACATAATATGAACTTTGCATTACTCGTACACAAAAATCACTTTTTCTCATGAGTTTGTACTACCAAAATTTGTTATAGATTTGAAATAGATATCATTCATAAGAACGCTACACAATGTGATTATGAAAGATTACCGATAAACATTTTTACTTTCATGGAACTTTGTCATCCTAAATGGTTATTACTGGAGTTTAGTCCCAACACCGTTATTTTTACCACCTCGACACGTGTTTCAATCACCAAGTGATCTTCTTCAAGAGGATGATTAAACTAAATGACATACAATATTGTCCTTAGTGGCACTATAGATACCTACCTCTGCTAGGTATCTGCGTCTTAACTGTCCTTAATTAATTTCACATGTTGCCTTATCTACTAGTCTTGAATTAATTTTACAATATTGCCTTATTTAACAATCATGTGAATCTGATGATAAAAAATTATAACAACAAGCTATATAGTATACTATTAAGTATTAGTCCATCGTTATTCATAATATTATTATGTTTACTTAATTCTACACTCGTAGACATCTAGATGCCTGTTGTTGTTAACTTGTCTAACTAATCTTAATGAACTAAAGTCTATGGAATGGTTTTATTGCAAAATATGATGGGCGACTGCTGATTTTTCTGATCTGATACTTGTCTAATCACCTCATCATCACCTTTTTAATAACCGTTACGCAACCGATCACTCATTTTTTTCATAACATCACGTCTTCATTTCATCGGAAGAGACAAATCTGTTCTTGTCACAATGACAGTATATGTATACACATTTTATATCAATACTCGTTTATATATTGAATGGAACTGGACGATATTTGATGCAAATACACATCAAAACTTATGGAATTGAAATAGATATCATTCATAGAAACGCTACACTATGTGATATAGAAAGAGTAAGAAACTTTCCAGTAGGATTTTTTCTATAGAAGTAAATTGTATAGCGAAGCATGTATAAAAAATATCGAAATAAATTCTCAACTCTTTCAACAGGGTGTTTATTATACATGCGGCAAAAATATAAGGGACGATTCTGAGGATATTTTGTTCTTCGATGGCGGTCGGTAGCCAGACGGTTCGACGTGGGTGCTTTGTTCACTCACTGGAATTGACTGCCGTGTTGGTCGGTGGTTTATGCCCTAGTCTGAACGATCGATTTTCACTTGCTATTGTCCAACCCGTGTTAGGAATCACACGTTAAAAGGTTAGACCTCGTTACTTACATTTAAAGTATTTACAATTTTTCGAGTAAAGGTACCTGGATCTTCTTCTATCATGGTCAGCACATTCTCTTCTACTTCTACCGTTATTGGCCTTCCTGGTCGTCAATTTCGCTTCAATGCTCCTGTCGTTGATATATACTTTTAAAGGTTTTTCTATTAGGCACATTACGATTAGGAAATCGTTCACTGTACAACCGCCTAGCTTCCAAT
>WOGO01006543.1:0-12440 GCA_015342085.1 Leptinotarsa defecta | reverse complement strand
GTTGGATAACAAAATCATCTATTTTCATCGAAGGTTTGAATATTATGAAGTTTTATGAAACATTTTTAGGAGAGATATATTTTTGGAAAAGAAATGTTTTGGTTTTCTATTTCTCCATCTTGATGAAAAAAAATGTGGGAATCTTCCAAAGAAAGGAAGGTAGCAATGAAGCAATCAATTTCTAACATTGAAATCAAATATAACATATGAGGGTTCCTATGATGTCAATTATCTTTCTTCTTTGAATGATTTTTCCATTCCAGCAAGAGGAGGAAATAGAATTGAAAGAAACTGTATACCATGTTGAAAAAATGCACTACCTTACAGGCGATGGAAAAATCTGTGCAAATTATTCAGAACAACAACTACTAGAAATCTCAGGAGTAATACCAAAAAGTACCAATGTGGAGAAAATGATTGGATTTTTATCGCCTTTTTTGGGTTTTTTAACTTCTGCAAATACAAAATTTGCAACAATACAACAATTATAATAGAGAACTTCATACAGATGTCAAAAAACCACTGCTAGACGGAGCCAGATTTTAAGCTCCGGTGTGTTAAGATAATCATCCGTATGATGATGAGTCGATAACATTTTTTTGCAGATAACTGCATGTTCTACGATTTTCATTTGACATTTTGTGATTCATTGTAGTAGTTCATGAGAATTGAAAGAAGTTTCTCGACGTTCGCCTTCGTCGTCGTTAATCTTCGACCATTTCTCTCAAGTAGAATAATATACNAAGACATAATGCAGTTACTTGATTTAATTTCGAACATGAACCCATGACCATGAAGTAGGTGAATTTTCAAAGCTTACACACTGGCGAATAAAAATAATTCAACAGTGATATATTTGGCGCATTTTCCGAACTTTGTTCAACATTCATAGAAAAATTCCTTTCCTCAATTCCAAATTGTCAAATATTCCTGAGAAGAATAAATAACTAGTGGAAAACCTTTTTTTAATCTAAAGAAATGAACTTTAGACGTTCAAGCCAGTCTCGGATTCACCTACACAGTAGGTTGAACGGACTGATGCCTATCAGAAAACAGCTACTCCCCTGGCTAATACCACAAAGGGCGTTGGATTATATCCGACAGGCGTCAGTGCAGGAATCTTCACAGAAAATTTCCTGCATTAGCAATTGGCAATACAACTGAAAGAGTCGACCTTCAATTTTGGAAGATTCCTGCACTGACGCTTGTAGGATATAATTCAACGCCCTTCGTGGTATTAGCCAGGGAAGTAGTTGTTTTCTTATAGGCTACAGACCATTCAATCTACTGTCTAGGTATATCCGAGACTGGTTTGAACGTTTAAAGTTCATTTCTTTAGATTTGTTTACTGCCATTCTTCAAACATAGCCCACTGACTAATAAGAAATCTTTTTCTGATGAGAATGTTACTAAAGCCAAAAAATATCCACTTCGAACATTTATCTCATATAAAGGCACTCACCTTCTTAACGAAAAACCTCCTGTAACACTTGGCTGTGTCGTCTGTTTCGAACTTAGCCCTCCAAGTCGGATGGGGAACGATTGGCATCCCCCTATGGTCGAAGTGTTCTTCGTGATCCAACCCGTCGACCCAGTACCCTTTGGGGGGGATAACTATCATGGGATAGGGACCGGGTCGGGAGAGTACCTCCTGCAACAACCTCTTTGACTGAGTGGGTTGTTGGGGAGAGGAGGGAGGAGTTTGCAGGGAGGGGGTAGGGATAGGGGAGATTTTGACGTTGTTGTTCGTCGATAATCGCTCATCTTTCATATCCTTCTCCGAAGTCTGGCTCTGTTGCCTCGAAGCGGGAGGAGGCTGAAAAGAAAGGAACCATTAATGATAGTGAAACAATAGATAATAATCATACAAAAATACTCTTGAAACTTTTGAATATTTATAATTTCAAAATGTATCTGCATAGTTTCTGTAACAGTAGATGTCTTTGTCAAATCAATATAAGTTTCATCTTCAATTTTGAAATGTTTCATTCTTCAGTTATGTACAGGGTGAGTCACTAAAATTCCCTCTGTCCATTGCTATCAGAGGAAACAATTTTTCGAAAGTTGAAATTCCCGAAATTATTATAGTGATGACTAACTATTCCTGAAAAAATCCACTTGATTTCTGTAGACATGTGGGTGGTGAATTAAAAAAATGGCTGCAAAATAGGTTTTTCTGGAACAACTTGGCAATGTCGCAATGGATATTCGAAAACAATAATTCTTTAGAGAGCTAAAAAATATAGAATCGAATAGAACATCCAGTATTCATATACTGGGTGTTCTATTTAAAAAAATATAACTTTGGTTGGCCACGCTCGACTGAATCATCCAGTATGCGAGAAAATAATTTTAAAAGATAGTATTTATAGATATGACTGCGAAAAAAAATTGAACAAATTGGAAAAATTGTTTTCCCTGATAGCAATCGACCGAAGGAATCTTGACTCACTCTGTACCATTAGTTTAGGAGATATTACTGTACTTATGGTAGCTGCTTTCTTCACAGATCTCCCCTGCTTTCCTGCAAGCCGAACTATTTATCGAAATAGTATGTCTTAATAATAACTGTTTATCCATTTATGTGCCCATACCTGTTTCAGATTACACATCAAGTGTAAGAGTTTCGACAGCAAATGCTTAGTATAACTATATACAGGGTGTGTTTCTTAATGATATGTGAATATTCAACGGTGTTAATTATGAGCCATGGTCCAAAAAATTCCGTTACGAAAATACGATGTGTTGAAGTTTTGAGAAAAAAATGGAAAGTATTATATTCCAAAACCATTTGTGAAATTTTAGTGATATTTGGTACGCAGTGACAGTTGATGAAAGTTTACATTTTTCAATTAAAAAAATTCAACTTCGACATTCAATATAATATCCGTGTTAATGGCCGAACACATGCTACTGTTGAATTGGAGACTTTCTTGTATCGAAAAATGTGCAGTTTCATCAAATATTACTGAAGTGAAATTTAATTCAATACAATAAAATTTTTCAATAATTTCCACTCAGAAATTATGTATAAGAAAAAACCTTAGGGACTGTTTTACCCCAAATTGAAAGAGGGGGTCAAAAATTAATTTTATTTGAGGAAAATTTATAGGTGTATAGTTTTTCACTTCGAAAATATAGAAGTCAATTCCCGTACCCACGCCACTGGTTGAAAAAAATAAACTTTCATCAATACTATTTTTTTTTATTTTTATATAATAAATCTGATGATTTAAAAACTACAAATATTTTCATTAAGGAGAGTGTAGGTATCAAAAAAATCTATTAGAGAGAGATAAGTATACTATGCGACCTTATTTCCTCATAAGTATATTCATGTTGATCTAGTTCATACCGTTGTTTTATTTCCATTATTGCAAAAACTGTGGTTTCATGTATGCTCGTATACAATATAATATGTTAATAATAGTGTCTACCACATGCTAGTGAAAAATGGGTCGAAATCGAAATTAATGTCCAGTTGTCGGACGATAATAATCTTCACGTCGATTAAACTTGACATGCAAGTATCACCTGCTTCAGAGATAAACGAAACAGAAATCTAATCACGCAAATTAGAAACTACGATGGTCCCCAGATGTACAGTTACTCTCAGATTATTGTTATTGACTGTAAGTAAGTCAGTCGGTCGTGCTTAAAGTCTGTCGTTTGAACTTGTTCTTGAGAAACATTCATAATGGCAGTGGTACTCAAGTACAAGCAGTACAGTCAAATTGAACAAGAAAGTCCAAACCCAGTAAGCGAAAAAAAAAGTGCTGCAAAGGGGCGTCTATTCAAAATTCTGCGATATTTCGGTTAAGATTAACTATCTCCATTTTCTTTTCAGACAAAATGGTAAACTTCCTTTCCTTGATGTAACGTTTGAAAAATTGTCATATCATATTGAAAAAATATCGAAATGTGGAGATACCTCCACAACACATAAAACCATGATGTTAGTATCAAAAGAGGTATAATAAACTATATACTTGTAAAAGAGTTGGAATGTTTTCGTTCATAAATTCTACAACGAATGAAATGTCATGAAGCAACAAAATGGCCCTACAAAGAGTAATAACAATTCAACAACCACCAATCCAACAACCATCGATTCAATAACTACCGATATTTTTCTCAAATAACGTCGTGGTTTATATTCCTGGATGATCTCTGAAAAGATAAATCGGTTTGGCAAAAGATACGATGCTGGAACTCTTTACAAAACAAAAAAATACACTGAGATCTATAGTCACATATACAAAACCCCATAACACAGAAAAACCAAAAAATTGGATTTATAACACTGAACTCACTTCTGACATGTGTACAGGAAGTTAGTGAATAAGAAGACTTTGAGAAGGAAAACAGAAAAATATACAGTATACAGAATGAGACAAGGCCAGTGAGAAATCGGCACGAATTTTGGGTCTGTGTTAGAAAGAGAAATTATTCGGAAAAAATAAATGCACACAAAGATGAACGAATTCTGTGTACTGTAGTTGATTGTCTAGTTTAGGTCCCAGCGCACTTTTTGAACCTATAATATGAATAAGAATGTTTAATAGCACAATTAAAATATAACCAGACTAACTTTACCCCTAACCTAACCTTCATTTACTAGTACTATTATATTGACTCGCTAAACCTAACCTAAACTCAATATAATATTAATTTAATATTAGTACTAGTAATTAGAGTTTAGTCTGGTTATATTTCAATTATGCTAATAAACATTCTTATTTTTATTATAGGTTCATCAACAAAAGTGCCCCGTGACCTGCACCGGAACCTAAACTAGGCAATGCCTATTTTCTATTTCTGAAGATGGATTTTGGCCTCAAAATGTTAAGGTGAGTGCTTATAGACTTCTTAGCTTTTTTATTGATAGGCAAAATTTGGAAATACAAGTCACTGATGAAGGGCACATTTTCTTTTGTAAAAAATATATTTATTCTACGCAGTACATAACTCATCTGGATGAAGCAAAAGCTTGCAATTCTCACATCTGTATAGAGTTTTCCATTACAATTTTTACTTTTTCAGATTGTTGGAAGAGAACATTCACAAAGAGGTAAATTAAAACACTTTATGCCTTTTAGTTCAATTTTAAACGAGTCCAAAGATGCTATTGTGGTGGTGCGGTTTTGTATATGAGCTGTATGATTTTGGACTACAATGAGATACTCTTGATCGTGGGTATATGTGATTTCCGTATATGCAATACTAACGAGCCGTCCCGGCTCCGCACGGGTGTAATGCTGATACTAAATACAGGGTGTTCCAATTAAGTCGGCACCATAACCAACTCCGTTATTATTGATACTACGAAATCGGTTAAATGGGCAAACTAGTAGCATTATTATTGGCCTTCTCCATGACGAAAACAAAAAAGTTGACAGTCGTGATTGCAAAATATTTCATAAAATTATATTTTTTTGAATGGAAGACCACATATTTTATCATGCATGTCGATTCGTCATAACATTCTCAATATTACCTATCTTCATAAAATTGAAAATGAATGACTCATGTGGAAATATTATTTCACAAGCACGACATTTTCTTTGTTTCCAGCACCAAGAAGCCCATTAAAATGCTACTAGTTTGTCCATTTAACCGAATTCGTAGCATCCATAATAACGGATTTGGCAATGACGTCGACTTAATTGGAACACCCTATATGAATGTGATGAAAAGGTCACTCTATTTTATGAACTCGCTTTTTTTTTCCCGCGGCTAGTGCCCTAGTTGGAATATTTGAAAATCCTTTCTTATTGCACATCTACGTATGAAATTTCAGCCTCCGAAAATATAGTGGTAGGGAACAGTGATGAAAAAGTGATTTTCATATGTAATCGCGTCCCCTTTACTCCCATAGTGAGAAGAGGCAGTTGAAATATTTGGGAATGCTTTCTTAGTGTTAAGAAGCTCCTACATACCAAATTTTAGCTTCCTAGGACACACCAGTACGGAAAAACAGAGAT
This sequence comes from Leptinotarsa defecta, assembly GCA_015342085.1. Taxonomy (NCBI): domain Eukaryota; kingdom Metazoa; phylum Arthropoda; class Insecta; order Coleoptera; family Chrysomelidae; genus Leptinotarsa; species Leptinotarsa defecta. The sequence goes on along the minus strand of WOGO01006543.1, from coordinate 6,456 downwards.
AAATGAGTGAGTTAAAGCGAGTGACTTTCGCATTTAAAGGTATAGATTCATATTTCCGTGGAATGAAAAAAAATATTCTGCGTGACTCAATGTCATTTCATTCCTTGATAATGCCAGATAACAACGCGAAACAACCTTGACATTCAAAGGATAATTTCATATTGTCATATTTCATAATTTAAATAGGCATAATAAGCTCGGGGAATCGATAACACGCTTCAATTTTTTAGCTGGTTATCAAACATCGAACGCTCGGTTGTTGAGCTCTCATGGTTGATTGGAATGCGGAGTTATGGTTGGTTGGAATGCGAAAGAAATTTGATTACCATCGGATTATGTAAAGCGGAGCATAATGTTGAACGCAACATAATAATAAAAAATTTATGGCTCAGTCGAAAGAGTTGACAAACGAAAGGATGAATATGGCGCGTGAGCACAGATATTTCTGAGATGAAGTAGATGCATTATGAATTTATTGTTTGAAATGGTAAATGGTACGAACTGCTTCGAGATACATAGAAATTTCAGCGTATCTCTCTTAGGCAGAGGGCACAAAAATGGCGACAACCGAGCGATGGTGAAGCGACGCGACGGCGAAATGGTGGCGATGCATACAACTTCTACAGCGGCCGCGCGGAAGCGACAGAAGCAAACTAGTCTGATTAGGTCGTTCGCGATTACAGTAGTGTTGTTTAAAAAAATATTATAATACCAATACCAAATGGAAATCGATAAAGAAGAATTTATCTCGTGTATTTTGTTAAAATCTGCTTGCTCTATGGGATAGTACAAATAGTCACCTTAGCTCGTAATAAAGGGTAGAAAATTCGCGAAAATTACTTGTTTCTTCATTTATTGAATGAACACCATCTCTAGGTGATAATAACTACGTTTTCATTGATAGACTTGGCTCCAATTGTTCTCTTCGACGTGAACTTGGATTTCAATGACGTGACATGTTGCTCACAACTCTAGTCCAGCACGACCGACCGACCGAAGTTTCCTGCCCACGCAAGATACTTCTCCTCATCGCCCCGCGCCGCGTTCGCCATCGTTCGGCCGTCGCGATTTTCGTGCCCCCAGCCTTAGGCTTAAACGACGACTTTCAGTCACCACTTCCTTTACTTTAGCGGTGTTGTGTTTAGTTGAGGTTGTTGATGGTCGACCAAAGCGAGGCAAATAGTCCACCACATTTTAGCACGCATTTTTGATGAAGTCGATTTCACCGAGAGTCGTATGCGACATTTTCAGAGCTTCGGCTTATGAAATTTCATTTGCAATGTGAAATGCAGTACAAATTATTTGTTCAATATTTTTTTATCCATTGTGATAAAAAAAAAACGCAAAACACGTTTGAGGTTCAATAACAAATTGAGTACTGTAAATGAACTAAATGACGGAAGATTCCAGAGCTTCCAGTACTTTCTTGACAGTATATTCACTAGATGTGTTGAGAAGTTCGCAGGCTAACACTACTAGTATTAAATCCATATGAATTTTAGTTAACCCTAATCTTCAGAAGACACTTGTACAAATTATACAGCTGTGATTTTGTCGAAGACCGTTCATAAAACTTGCATTAAAATGTTAAGGTCATAACAACAAACAATATTTAAAATCTGATACTCTTGCCAAGGCATACCAAAAACAAGAACATGACATGACCTAGTATACGAAGCGTGTAAAATTGGTTCGGCGCAACACAGTCACAATTCACAATGTATTCCATTCTCTGCTGAAAGTTACCTACAAAACAAGTTTAGTTAAACGACAATGTCGGTTTTAATTGAATTTCTGTAAACAAGTAGATTCGGATTGATAATGTCGGAACGGACATATTCAGTTACAGCGTATACCATACCTACATTTATATTCTCGTCTTTGATTTACGAAATATCACAAGAGAATTTGCACGTTGTTCGCCACTCACTTGAATAAAATTCGAATAAACGTTTTTTATTTGGAGTTTGAACCACAGAAATCTGACAAGATTAGGACGTATTTGTTCCAAACGGGATTTGAAAATGTATTGAAGAGATTATCATCTAGTATTCCTATTCCCACTCAAGATAGTCTCGCACTTCAATCAAAATTATGATCTATGTATCTCAAGCCTACCGAACCAGAAAAAATAATCAATATGTTCGATTCACGAAAAACTCCAGGATTCGATGGAAATTACCATAAAAATTGTTACAAAAGTTAAATCAGAATTAGCACCACTGATAAGTAAATTGATAAATATTTCTTTTTCAACAGGTTTGGTACAAAATAATGCTGAAATTGCCAAAGTAAAACCATTATTTAAATCAGGTAAAAAAGACCAAATGACGACTTGAAACCTACATTGAAAAATCACTACATTCTAGATTGTTTGAATATCTTGAAAAGACAAAATTATTGTAAGATGGGCAATACGGATTTCCAAAAAATTGTGACACAGAGTCGGCAGGCAGTATTAGATGCCAAAATCCAATTACAGGTAGATTTAGATTCAAACAAAAAATGTGGAGTTCTTTCATTAGATCTGAAGAAAGCATTTGATACTGTGGACAATGAAATTCTTCTGAAAATAATGGATAATATAGGTATCAGAGGTTTCAAAATTATTTAATGAATAGAAAGTAATATGTCTATATTGGCGACATAATCAGTTAAAAAAAATATGTGGGGTACCGCAAGGAATAATACTTGGACCTGTTTTGTTTCTTATATGTTTCAATTCTTTGGCTACAGTAAATTTATTTGGTAAATTACAAATGTTTGCTGATGACACCACTTTAATTTACAATGGAAAAAGTGTACAAGAAATCAAAATTAATACCTTGACCAAATATCTGTAATTCAATGTCATAAAATGATACTGAATTTTCAAAACTCTTCATATATGTTCATATAAAAAGGTCTATATCAATTGATTCAAAAGATCCAATTAAATTTAATAATCAAAATATTAAAGACTCTCCTAGTGCTAAATTTCTTAGTCGTATTCTAGATGAAAATGAATCACGGAGAAAACACATTGAATCAATAAGAAAAAAATACCTCCCCCACGATTGGAATTTCATTCAAAATAAGAAATGTTGTACCCCTAAAATACCTTGAATTGATTTATTTTTCAGTAGTATATTCCAAAATTAAATATGTATGGGGTACGGCAACAAATTCCCTATTGCACCAGCTAAAAAACTTAAGAAAAAATTATAAGGTGTATATACAAGTTGAACTACAAGAAGCCTGACGTCAACTTGTATAAACCAAAAAAACTATTAGATTTGTCATCCTTACACGAATTCAAATCATGTATCTTCATTCATTTGGCCAAAAATAAGCTTAGACATTAAAATTTGACTTTCACAATCAATGGGGACCAACACAACCATTTGACAAGATATTCAGGCAATCTGAAATTAATGAAAATGAAAAGAAATATTGGGCAAAATTGGATTTATTACAAAGGTATCAAATTTTACAATGAGCTACCGAATGCTTCAAAAAAATTTGATAAACAAAAATTCCCGATTGAAATGAAAAAAATATTTAATGTTTGTATAGATATATTATGTGATGAGTACATTTATGTTCATGTTGATAATAATGTATAAGTGTGTATATGTATGTATATTTATATCTTTTTCAAGTTTCAGTTCTGATTTATCTTTTTTGTGTGCTCTGTTCGTACTTAGTTATGTTAAATATTCACCAGGGTCACAGTGAATATATACACTTTGTTGGTCCTGAAAATTACACCCACGAAACCCTATTTCATTCCAGAACATCGGTGAAGCAATTTCCTATGCCTTTTTATTGCCCTAATGTGTTTCGAATGACCTTAAAACTCCCACCGAGAGAATTACTATCATTACCTCGAAATTAATTGCTTATCCTTTTCGAAGGGGTGTGTCTACGCCTTGACCTTTCCGTTTTTCGTATCGTATAATTCGATCTCGAGCCAAAAGGGCACAAACCAAAAACCGTCGATCAACCGTCTCATCAATTTGTTTTAGACGCTGCCGCAATTTGTTAAACCGTTTTCTTGATGAATAGGATGAAATTAGTGTTGTTTTCGTAATGAGAGAACGGGAATTGAAAACGAAATCAATTCAAATATAGTATTAATTAGTGGATGTGGTGTCCAAACTAAGACGAAGTGTTTCAATATCTTGTATTCATTAGAAAAGTGTTCATTTTGAATATTTCACACAGCAAAAATATGGATGTTCAGATTTCCAAAGCATAAAAGAATTCAACCGAATCCAAATATGAAAGTAAACAATTCGATATATCATATTTCGTTGTTCAAAAGAACAGCAACAAATCTTTTATTTTGAAACAAATCATTATAGTATAGTGTTTGTTGTCAAGGTTGTGATTCTATATATTTCATCATAATTTTTCCTCATATGTTTAGTATAATTTCCGTACGCCACTGCAAGAGAGAGATAAAGGCAAAAACGTCAGTCATTTCTGAGTTAGGATCAAACATATTGTACATTAGCATAAGCATAAGCTAATGTACAATATGTTTGATTCTATCATTAGGCTAATGTCAAAATATTTAAACAATGAATTACAAATATATACATATATATGACTCGTTACATTCAGAAAAAAAGTTCAACCACTCATATGAAATATCTAGGTGGGCAACAAAGGTAAGACAAAAGTATTGATACAGATACAAAGCAACAAACACAACACCTTAAAAACCTTGGAATAGTAATGAAGTTATTGAACTCCAGGAATAACTTATTTAACAATAAAACTATTATTCCTCTTCAAAAGGTTTAATTATGGGAAATCCGTTAAGCCCCTTACTTGCGTAAACCTAGAGAAGTCGATTTTCAAACATCCTTTGATTAAGAATTTCTTGAGTGTTGAGTTTACACCATCGACTAACTCTGCAGAGCTCACTATAGTATAGGTTGTTTCAAAAGTTTCAACACAATTCGGGATTCGATGAAGTCGACGAAGGAAGTTTTTGCTTCGTATTGAATGGATAAGGTTCTAGCGGGGAGAAAGCTATCGACGTGCTTGAAAAGGTGGTAGTCGGTTGCCAAGAGGTATTATTATTATGGTGGGCGAGACAAAACTTTGACGCTAAATTCGTTTATTTTTTGGACGGTGATTTGTGAAACGTGCGGACGGGCGTTGTTTCGGAGCAGGATCGAACTTCTTTTGTTGACCAGTGCCGGCTGATGCTGACGCAGTTTCCGGTCCATTTCGTCAATCTCCTCACAATAGAACTCTGTTATGATGCGTTGGGTTATTTCCAGTTCCAGAAAAGACTTCCAAATCAAAAAAAATTAAATCTGTAGGAAAATTATTCAAATCGAGTGGCGTAACAGTCATTCTTTGAATAAAATATAGCTTGATGAAGAAAAAAATAGAACAGTTTAGTTGCATCTCTTGCTAAATTCTCTCAAAGCAAATAATTTCTTTCTCTCTTTAAAATAACGTGTTGATTTGTTTCTTTCTAAAATTTGTAACCCATTTATCAAAATTTCAACCAATTTCATTGTAACGCTTTCTATTCAGTTGAAGTCCGAAGTCTTTATATTTTTGTAGCAACCAATTTTCTCAGATTGGATTGTGATGGGAGAAAGCTTTCACGTTATTCTATTCTGTGAAAAATTAGGAAACTAAGCACTCAATTTTGCTATATTCTCTGCAATTAATGAGAAACGATTTGTTTTTATTTTCCACATAATGTTCCTTTACACTGAAAAAATCTTCACATATGAACAAAATAGTATTTGCTGAGAACTTTCACGGATTATGTCATGCTGCTTCCAATCCGATCTCATGCGGTACTTTCTTAAGTGTCATTTTTGGAATATGTAGTACTTTTACAAAACGCTTCACACGGTATTCGTTCACATAACTTCTCTAAGTATTCTTTTCATAGAAATGGCAAAATTTACACCACTACAGCTATAAGAATTCTAATTACTTTAAATTGAAACTCACTCAGAAGGAGCACAACAACACTATTCATCATAAGAGTTTAACACAGAAAAGGAAAGACATAATAATGAAGAAAAGAGAATTGAAACTTTATGTTTTTACCACTTTTGTTTGTAACTAACGTTACTGTAGTTTCGTCCTATAAGGACATTTTCAAACTTATAGATTAAATTAAGAATGATTGATTACATTAGCCCTTATATAACACCACTGTAGGTAATAATAGAGGTACTTAGCTTGATTGAGTACCTGAATTTTGTTCACTAGTGACAATGTGGATATGCTAATTTGAAAACCGGTGAGTAAACTAAATCGATTTGATCATTTAAAAGGTTGCACCCGCAATGTTTATGCTTGTGAATTTCCAAGGACTCCAAATAATTGAGTTTGCAACCCTTCCTTGCATAGTGCAAAATTTCCGTATCGTTTAGATTCGAGAACTTGTGGTTTCATGCCCAGGGATGGTTTGACAATGTCGAATCATCTTTT